>PVKH010021535.1:0-14305 GCA_004027955.1 Chaetophractus vellerosus | reverse complement strand
GGGAACAGAGGAACCTGGAAGCCTGAACCCTGGAGACGTCGGCAGCCATCTTCCTCCAACACGTGGACTCTGGTATGGGAAGAAATTTATGCTTTGTGGCCTGGTAACTGTAAGCTTCTACCCCAAATAAATACCCTTTATAAAGACTGACCAATCTTTGGTATATTTCAAAAGGCATGCCTGTGGCTGACCAAAACAGGTGGTATTAATTAAAATAAAGGAGACCAGATTTTCAAGGTCAAGTATCTTTTTTAAGCATGTGGACAATTTCAAGATCTGATCACTGACTAAGGCAATTGGATCCAACCGAGCTTAAGACAGATATGCAAGTAACTGGCAGCAGTTTTGGTTAGAGAATAAAGCACATATTATACCAGGATTTGTAGAGTAATAATCAATGACAACAATACTTGTTTGTGGGCTTCAGGTTGATAATGATAAATTTATAGGTCAAACCTACAAAATAACTTTATAGTTTTTGAGTTAAGATGAGGCTACTCTGCCCTTTAAATACATCTGACTTTCAATTGTGGTCAATAACTGCAGAGCACGGCATCAGAAGTAACACATACTGAATGTCAGTACTCCTTGGAGAGGGAAATCAATCGTCTTCTGGGTGCAAGATAAAACTGTAACGAGTTTAATATAAAAAGGTCAACATTTGGCTGGTGGTCATACCATTTTCTTATAGATTATTCTTTTTGGTTCACAAACCCAATTTTTGTTAAAAAATAAAAAGCAGTAGAATACCCTCTTTTCATCTTCAAGATTATTCTTTTCCAACGACCTCTCACCCATATTTTCTAATATAAGTAGGGCACATTAAAAATAAACCACCATTCAATGCTTCTGTTAATCATTGTCCAAAGTAGAAAGTATGTGCCATGGAAATGGGGGCATTGTATTTGGGAATAATAATGATCAAATTCTTTCTGCCATTTTGAAAATAGACTTTGTCTCTCTCTCTCCCACACACACGTACACATACTCATTTTAACTACCACACGCCGTCCTTACCACCACCAGCGTGTGCCAGACAGACTTACAGACACTAAAAACTGACAAATATTTTCCTATGGGTTTTTAGCTTATCATCACTATTCATGTTAGCTTTAGGCCAAAAGGATCAAACCATCAGGTGGGCCACAGCTGCCCTCGCGATCAAGGGGATCAAGCTGTCTAGGGTTGAAGATCAGACAAAAATGTGAGCTGATTGGACTAGAGTAAGTGCAGGAAGGATCCTTGACCAGGAGCCCCAAAGTCCTAACAGGTATTTCTCTCCATGCCTGCCCACACGTCTGAAGGGGTGCACCTCTGTTCTCCTGCTTTACCCCCCAGGAAATGCTCTACTTGCTTAAAAAATAATAAAATAAATAAAAATAAGAAGACCAGATAATTGTTTTCTACTAGGCTCTGAGCTGCTTAAAGACTAAGGCTATGTCAGTGGGTTTTCCTCGGCACTGGAAAATGTATACGGCTCACAGCAATAACCCCTCAAGCCCATTCAGCCGCCGGTGCATTTGTACACATTGGACGTTAATAAGTAAATCCCCTTCGTGACGTCCCGAGGAAATGCATGGCAAAAACCTCCGTGTGTCCAGACAAACTTGCCACTGCAGCTGGACCGTTTATGACTTTTCCATTTCAGAACTGTTCATTTTTATCCCAGATTTGCTTGTATAAAAATGTCATCGAGGATGTGATGAATTTACCTTGGGCGGACTTGGTGTCACCTGCTCTGGGCTCGTTATATACCCCACCCCACCCCCTTCCGCAGGACCCTGGAGCTGCAGGACCCTTTCTCTTTCCCTGTAAGCATTTTGCTTTAAACCAGGACTCATCACTTAGAAGCTCATATATTTTTTCACACAAAGGCCGAGTGTGGTTGTTCACGTTCTCACCCATACATCTGCAATCCCTATCAACCTTAGCAGTGATGTTGTATCACCAGAGGGCATCATCTGCTTTATGGACTCCTGCAACTTCAATAAAGCACGGGGCATGACTTTACTATACCAGTCTAGTCTGCAATTCTCACTACAGATGGGGCGGCCAGACCACATCTTATCAGAGAACCAGATTTCACTTATATCGGTCTGAACCACCATGGGCAGTTTTTTTAGAGCTTTTGTTTTGTTCCCTTTTGACTTTGCTAAACGCAAGGAATACAAAGAAGTACGCTTCCTATGCAGTTCATAAAGAGAACGTCTGGACTTGAAACACGTTTATGAGAGTAATCAGTCCTGGCAGCAGAAAATGTGTTTTGCAACCCGTTGTCCTTTTTTCCTGTTAGAAGGTAATGTTGGCAAAATGACGCTAGGTCCGTAGCCACAGAACCTGGAGTGGCAGGAGGGAAGCACCATGATATAGGAAATGAGTAAAATGCACTCTTTCAGTTGGAATAGTCTGATTCCATTGAGAGCGTCCCATTTAGGAGACCCAGACAAGAAGCCGAGAAAGTGAGAAAATCAAAATTTACATTTGTTTGTTTGCACTTTACCTGTAACTGAGGTTGGTTAGAGGCAAGCGGTCAAATGCGGTAAGACAGGGACAGATAACTGGATATAATGCTGTGTAGCTAAAAGATTGAACCAGGACTCCTCAGATTTTCTGAATCTGGAATCTGAGGTTGGCATCAATCTAGAAATATGGGACTTGAGCATTAAGTTTAGAGAAATGGAAGAAAGGGAAGCTAATCATTGCAGATGTAAATGGTAAATCAGATTCCTCTTCCCATTGCCCAGCCCTTCCTAACCACAAATATCCCTTAAAAATACTGTTTTAGTTTCCTAGGCTGTGTAAAGCAGATACCATAAAATGGCTTCACCTTAAACAATGGGAATTTATGAGCTTACAAGCTTATAGTTTTGAGGCCATGAAAAACTCCAGATCCAGGTAACATCAAGGTGATGCTTTCTTCCCAAAGCCCGGCTGTCCGGTGATCCTTGGCAACTCTGCCACATGACAAAGCACGGGGTGGTGTCTGATGGTCTCTCCCTTCTTGTCTGGGTTTCATTGCTTCCAGCTTCTTGCTTCTGTTGCTTTCTTTGTCTCTCTCTGTATTCACCCCATTTATAAAGGACTCCAGTAAAAGGATTAAGACCCACTGAGGTGGGTCACATCCTAACTGAAGCAGCCTCATCAGTAGGTCCTACTTACAAGGGGTCCACACCCACAGGAATGGGTTAACTCTAAGAACATGCTTTGCTAGGACACACAGTTTCAAACCACCACAAATACCAATTTTAAATAAACCATAAACTAAGACTTCCGGGAAGCTGGAGTTGAAGTAGGTAGGCAGGGCTCGACTCTCTCACAAAAACAATGGCGGATGGGCAAAAAGCTGACCGAGGGCCCTGCTATGGGGATCTGCAGACCAGGAGAGTGCTGCGTCACGGGGACAGAGAAGACAAAGGGGCCAAGCGAAAACCGACACTTCTACCCCTTTTACCTGAACCTATAAATTAGCACTATACTTGTTAAATGTACATCCCAGAGACGTAAATCTTTGGTCTGTCCATATGCCATTTGGGCCCTGAATCTCAGCAGAGTTGCAACACCTACTCTCCAGTTCAATGGACTCCCCCAGGACAGCTAACAAAAGGATGATGATGGACAACACCCATCCCAAAAAACAGAGAGCATCTACAACCGCAAGCAAGACAGTTCCACCCATCTGTCCCCATGGAATATAAGCCCCCTCAATCAGAAATAGAAGGGGCATCACCATCCCCAAACCCTCTGGATAAGGGGGAAATGCAACTAGGGACTAAAGCTGACTTATCACTGTTACAGCAATGGAAGAACTTGTATCATTGACATAAAGGCAGTGGCCACCAGAGGTTCCGAGGGGAGGGAGAGGGAAGAATAGGTGTAACATGGGGGCATTTTTCAGACATAGCAATTGTCCTGCATGATATTGCAATGTCGGATACAGGCCATTATACATTTTGTCAAAACCTATAAAATTGTGCAGGCCAAAGTGTAAAACTATAATGTAAACTATAGTCCAGGGCTAGCAGGAATGCTTCAATATGTGTTCATCAATTGCAACAAATGTACCACACTAATGAAAGATGTTGTTAATGTGGGAAAGTGGAGAAGGAGGTGGGGTATATGGGAATTCCCTATATTTTTGATGTAACACTTATGTAATCTAAAGCAACTTTAAAAATAAAAAAATTAAAATAATAATAATTTAAAAAGGCCAAGAACTGACTTGCCTAATCCAAAACTTGAATTCAAACTCATCCCAAGTTTTCTCTATTTGCAGGAAAGGTGGCTTCATTATTTCAACCACCATAAATGGATCCAATATGCCAGTACCTTTCCAACAAGCTTCTCTCCTAGCCAATGGATCTCAAAAACATTTAGTGCTTGAGGTAATTCAGTGTGTATAGCATTGTGTTTAACCTGAAAGGAGTTCCAAGGGAACTAATAAGTTGTTTTCTTACTGTACAAATTTACCTAGGAAACATACCACATGGACAGAGCTCTTAAATACTCACCGTAGACATGGAGACGGGGAGGGGGGGGGAAGGGGGCAAGAAAAGTGTTGCTACAAGCTCATTTCATGGAATAAGAGAAATCAGAACCCAGCCAGCCAGGCTTTAGGTGGTTGGTTGTTGTCAACCCGAATTTGCTGTAAACAGATAGCCCCAAGGGGAAAGAATCCATCTCTCCCCACACCGCTCCCTACTGCCTAGTCCTGCGGTGTTATTTTATCTTGACAGATTACTGTATGTATGCAGCTCTGCTCCCCACTGGCTCCTTTCTCTCCCATTTTCCCTGCTTTACAGTGTAAGCTAACTCCCAGCAGAATCAGTGATGAAGAGGTGTCTTTGGTTTTGCATACATTACAGGGATCAAAACTAAATGCTGGGTGATAAACACCACCAGAGAGCACAGAATGTACTCCAGGAGAAAATGATCTTTAATGGAGTTGCTCTTAAAAATATCTGCATGTGGCCACGCTAAATGCCATGGAGTCTCAGTTACATATCACCGAGCTCTGATGCACTAATACTAAAGAAGAAAGCAGCAGCGGAGCCACCTCAGAGTGAGTGGAGAAATGCCCTAAAAGAAAACCATATTCATCGAAGCTACGTCCTTTTTGTGTGGCCAGCTCTAGACAAAACCATGATAGAAATGAACTCTTGTCTTCCAGATTCTTTGTTTCACACTTTCTGGTCAATCTCCCCATGCTCCATTTCTGTCATGTTCTGCTGACAGAGACAGAATCTGAAAAGAATAATTTGGAGAGTATATAAATGAAATTCCTTCTGGGTATTTGCATTTTAATGGGGGAAAAAGTTGTGATCTAAGGTATGACTCTCCAATAGTGGAATTTCAGGGAAGTATGGGAAAATGAAGACTAGGCCTAAGTGGATGGAAGTTTTGGGAAATGACATCTTTAAATCACACCCCACATAAGGTTTTCTTCAATAATTATCAGTTCTTTCCCTCAGGGATGACTGCTACCCTCACTCTATTTTTTTCTTCTCCTTTCCAAGAATGGAGAGGAGGGAGATGCGTGCAGTTTAGGTATATCGAGCTTTTCAAAACAACGTTCGAACCCAGTAAATGCCTTTGACTATACTCTATTATTCTAGCAATGGCATCAAGCCATGAGGGAGGTAGCAGTTAGAAGCCATTCAAGTTGAGCATGCACTTGTTGTAGGGGCAATGCCCATTTAAATCACTGTCATCTTTAAGATAGAACATGAGCTCAAGCCACTGGGCACATCCATATATGCGTGTGTGTGTGTGTGCACATCTGCACACGCACGGGCTTGCACCACTGTACCTTGAAGATTCAAGTTAAAGAGCAATCAGAAGAAGGGCATAACTGAATTGCTGCTGGGAAGTCCGCAGTCACCATAAAATGTAACACAGGCGATTAATCTAAACAAACCTTCACAATACCCACATCGCTTGGTTTGCTAGTTCCATCTTGTTCAAGTTTGCTTCTATGATCATATTGTTATGTCATCCAAATAATAAAAGACATAAATCTTCATTCCACAGAACTGATCACAAACCTAGGAGAAGGAGGAGAACGACCCATCGAGGGATCTTGAGTCGTTTAATCATGGGGCTGTCATTTGGTTTGGGTAAGCATATTTTCCCTTCATTAGATTTAATATATAATCTCATTACAGAAATCTGACACTCTGCACTGACTCTCAACTCGTAAATCAGCTTCTACTTCTATTCCTAAGGTCCTAGAAAGGAAAAAAATGCTATAAACTATGATAAAAATGCATAGCGTAACAATTTTAGCCATTCAGATATTGCCACCTTGCTTCCCTCCTTATTCTGCTCATTGATTTATCTTCATCCCCTTCTCATATGGACTATCAGGCTGACTTCTATTTTTCTGTGCAATCACTCGTGGATTCACTCATGGATGTTTACAAAAGGTCATTTCCAAACTTTTCCCTATTTAATAATAATAGTGTTTTTTTTTCCTTCTCTGAAATATTATGCAATATCTGGGAACTCTCAGACCAAGAGCCTATCTATAGAACATCTCAAAGACCATACAATCCAGGTGGAGAGAATAAAACATAATTTCAACCTCAACTAAAGAGGTTTTCTAAATGTTAGTATATATATGCTGACACATCTTTAATGAATAGACTTATTTGGGAAAAAATTTGCTGACATAATACAATTCTACCTAAGATATATTTTAAAATTAATTACTTATAGACAAAATGAAATTGCTTTTCTATTTTCTAACATTTTGACCCCTACAGAGGGTACTAAAGTATTGAGGCCATATAATATGTTTCAGTGCCAAACAGTAACAAAATCAACCAAAGAAGCTGTGAGTTCTAGTAAGGATTAAAAAAAAGATATTAAAAACATTTTTTAACTCACGAGTAATATTATGATGCCTTCCTGTCTAAAATATATGTAGTCATTATGTCTGACGGTAACAAGTTACAAATTTCTCTTACTATACAACTTTTCCAACTTTCATCAAAATTTTCATTTTTTAAATGAAATTATAATAGTGCTTCTGGTTGGCAAAATAATTCTTTAAAGGTTAGAAAATCTCCTCTTTTGATCTCAAATTATTACAAGTTCTGCAATTATGAAAGTACCATAAAAATAATCGATTTCAAGCAAACTGTTGGTAAATGTTTAAGAATTATAATTTATTACTGAAACTTAGCCCTTCAGGATTTTTCACTGTGAGAACTATAAATCTCCATTTTGCCCTTATGCGTACTATGAGGACACCATAGTACCTAAGAATCTGACCAAGCCAAAGTGCAAATAACAAACCAACAAACACTCCCAGCAATTTCAAACTTTCACCCAGGTCTTCATGTGGAGAATTAATGAAGGAGCAACTTGGCTCTATTATTTTTTAAGAAGGTCATAAGCATGGTAAAGTACTGAATGCAGTTCTAGACTACTCAATACTTGTATTGAGCGGGGGGGGGGGGGTGTGAACTGCTAAAAGACAGGACGAATGTGAAGGCATATCTATAGTTAACACTTCTATAGAGATTGTCTGACAAACTAGAACGCCACATCCCACCATGAACTGTGCTGCTAAAGCTTCCCTGTGTGTGGTCTAAAGTGAATGATTTTGAGTTTGAGAAATACACAGGCATACCTTGGAGATATTGCAGGTTTGGCTCTAGACCACTACAGTAAAGCGAATATCACAATAAAGTGAGTCACACACATTTTTAAAATTTCACAGTGTATATAAAAGTTATGTTTATACTTTATTGTAGTCTATTAATTGTGCAATAGAATGATGTCTCAAAAACAATGTGCATACCTTAACTAAAAATACTTTATTGCTAAAAATTGCTAATTAATATCTGAGCCTTCAGAGATATTTTTGCTGGTAGAGGGTAAGGCCTGCTGACTGAGGAGGGTGGCGGTTGTAGAAAGCTGATGTGGCTGTGGCAATTTGTTAAAATAAGACAGCGGTAAAGTTTGCTTCATGAATTGACTTTTCCTTTCACAAAAAATTTCTCTGTTTGATAGCATTTTACCCACAGTGGAACTTCTTTCAAAATTGGAGTCAATCCTCTCAAAACCTGGGCTGCTTTACCAGCTAAGTTGATGTAAAAATCTAAATCCTTTGTTGTCATTTCAACAATGTTCCTGGCATCTTCAGTGGGAGTAGATTCCATCTCAAGAAACTACTTTCTTTGCTCACGCATAAGAAACAACTCCTCAACCATTAAAGTTTTATCATGAGATGGCAGTAATTCAGTCACATATTTAGGAAGCACTTCTAATACTAGTTCTCCTGGAGTTATTTCCTCCACTAAAGTATTGAATGGCTCAAAGTCATCCATGAGACTCCTGTGAATGTGGGTATTTTGACCTCCTCCCATGAATCACAAATGGTTTTAATGACATGGAGAATGGTGAATTTATTTCCAGATGGTTTTCAATTGACTTTGCCCAGATCCATCAGAGGAATCACTATCTATGGCAGCTATAGCCTGATGAAATGTTTCTTTCTTAAATAATACTACTTGAAAGTCAAAATGACTCCTTGATCCATGGGCTACAGAATGGATGTTGTGTTAGCAGGCATGAAACAATGATAATCTCATTGTATATCTCTATCAGAGCTCTTGAGTGTTTAGGTGCATTGCCAATGAGCAGTAATGTTTTGAAAGAAATCTTTTTTTTTCTCCCTGAGTGTAGAGCTCAACAGTTGGCTTCATTAAAATATTCAGTTAACTATGTTGTAAGCAGATGTTCTGACATCCAGGCTCTGTTGTTCCATTTAGAGGGCACAGGCAGAGTAGATTTAGCATAATTATTAAATGCCATAGGAATTCCAGAATAGTAAATGAACACTGGCTTCAATTTAAATTCACCAGCTACATTAGCCCCTAACAAGAGAGTCAGCCTGTCTTTTGAAGCTTTTAGCCAGGCATTGACTTCTCTCTAGCTATGAAAGTTCTAGATGGCATCTTCCATCAATAGAAGGCTGCTTTGTCTACATTGTAAATCTTTTGTTTAGTGTTGCCACTTTTTTCAATTATCCTAGCTAGACCTTCTGGATAACTTGCTGCTTCACTTTGCACTTTTACGTTATGGAGATGGTTTCTTTCCTTAAACCTCATGAACTGACCTCTGGTGGCTTCAATCTTTTCTTGTGCACCTCCCTTACCTCTTTCAGCCTTTATAGAATTGAAGAGGTTTAGGGCCTTGCTCTGAATTGGCCTTTGGCTTAAGGGAATATTGTGGCTAGTTTGATCTTCTATCTAGACCACTGAAAATTTCTCCAAATCAGCAATAAGGCTGTTTTACTTTCTTACCATTTGTGTGTTCACTGGAGTAGCACTTTTAATTTCCTTTGGGAACTTTTCCTTTGCATTCACAATTTGGCTAGCTGTTTGATACAAGAGACCTGGCTTTTGATCTGGCTTTTGACCTAATTCATCTTTAGACAGCCCATCTTCACCAAGCTTAATCATTTCTAGCTTTTGCCTTAAAGTGAGAGATATGTGACTCTTCCTTTCACTTGAACTCTTAGAGGCCATTGTAGGGTTATTCATTGGCCGAATATCAATATTGTTGTGTCTCAGGGAATAGGGAAGCCCGAGAAGAGGAAGAGAGATGGGGGGACAGCTGGTCAGTAAAGCAGTCAGAACACACACAAGTATCGATTAAATTCACCATCTTAAATGGGTGTGGTTCATGGCACCACAAAACACAAGAGTAATATCAAGATCACCATAACAGGTATAATAATAATGGGAAGCTTTGAAATATTGTGAGAATTATGACAATGTGACACAGTGACATGGAGGGAACACATGCTGTTGGAAACATGGTGCCGAAAGACTTGCTTGATGCAGCGTTGCCACAAAGCTTAGAGTTGTAAAAAAAAAAAAAAGCAATATCTGCAAAGCTCAAAAAAGCAAAACACAATAAAATGAGGAATGCCTGTACTGCAATTGGTTCTTATGTTCCTGGGATTGCAATAGTAAGAGGAAGGAGACCGACTGTGGATTGACAAAATCCTGTGGTGAGGGGTAAAGCTGCCCAAAGAGGTCCAAGGTTAGCACTGGGAATTGGGTTGAGTTCAAGAGGAGAGATCCTGTGGAGTGTTTAACCCTTTATGATTTTCCCTTGAATGATGGGGAAAACCATATTTAATGTATCAGATTCAATTTTTTGCTTTCTGTGCTGGAATTTTCTTTTTGCTAATCTTCATCTCAGTAAAACTTGAGATACAATAGGTTTGTGTGGTTATACTGGGGTGAATAAAGGTTGGAGGCAATGGAATGAAGTATGGAGAGCTGCGATGCAGCCGATTCAGAGGGAGCCAAGAGCCAAGCAAGCAATGATCTGTGTTGCAGAACGGGAAGCTGAGAAGGAGCCCATGACACCCCTAAATCAGCTGAGAGGTACATGCCTCGGCAGTGACTGTGAAACAGATTCTATCTTTCCCAGAGAAAGAAGAAGGTGACCTTTGAGGGAGATGTTTGGGTCACAAACTTGAAAAACTGTAGCATATTCTTTCTGCTGAACAGAGAAGGGTTTGATATCAATAGTGCCCAAATTGAGTACTACTCTCATGCAAAATCAGATAACATTTTACATAAATATATGACTAAGGTTGGGCCCAGCTTTACACTATTCAGACTGAGAATATAAAGTTACATGCAGCAAAACTGATGAATTCTAGACAAAAGCCTACACTTTGTGGCTGTTTATTATCATCGCACTCTTGGCACCTTACCTTGCTTCCTTATACCATCCATTTGCACAGAATATCCTCCTCTGAATGAATTATTTGTCTCTATCTGACTGTATTACCTTCATCCTCAAAATTTCTAGAGCACTTACTGTCAGTAACCCAATTCTGAGGTGTAGTGTCTTCTCTTATTACTTACTTTTTCATAAAAGTGTTCTGTTGCTTCAGCTAAATTGGAAACCCCTTAAAGGAGTAAAATTGATATCTGAGGATCCCTGATACTTAACTATGTTTGCTCACAGTAACATTTACTAGGAAGTATTTATTAGAATAAAGACTATTTCTTCTTATGAATAAATGTAGACATGATCCATGTTACTCTGATAGAGAAGCTAAAATACAAAAGGAGTTAGCCAGATAGTGGCAAAACCCATTATTTCTACATATGACTCCTTAGATACCAATGAAATGCCCTGAAGAGATGGTTATTCACCTAATATCACCAAAAGAGTAGATAATACTTGTCATAGAAGCAGATTTTTTTTTTAACCACAATAAGAGAAGACAGTATTTTTGGCTAATATCCAGGTGATAATGGGCTAAACCCAGATAATATGAACAAAGTAATTATAGAAAGAATGACAGCTTGAGCATTTTCAATTCTGTGTGAAAATCTGGTAAGTCAATGAACCCTAAAAAGTTTCCTGTATGAAGGAGGCTGGAAGAAAGCTCTGTAATACTATTACTATTTTTCATATTAGGATGAAGAAAAACTGGTTGACTTTCATGAGCAAGTATATTATATGTGTTCACTCATTTCTGTTGAATTTCCAAGCCCATTCTTGTACATCATGTTTATCACCCTTGAGTCATAAAATTTTAGAAGGAGAAGGGAATTAGAGTTTCAACTAGCCACTGAGTTCTATTCCCTTGCTTTTGAGCTGAAACAAACAAACAAAACAGGGTGAGAGAAGTGAGGCAAGTTACCTGAAACCATAGAACTAATTAGTCATTTCTGGCCTAGTATATTTCCTGAAGTCCATCACTCTTACCATGGGAAAAGTAAGCCAAAAGAAGATAACACTAGGAATACTGTTTCTGGAAATATGGCAGAGTAGATGTGCAGGAGAACTGTTCTTGATACAGAATAACTAAAAATGCTAGGTGACCTATGAAATAAAAATTTATGGTAAAGTGAAACAAACATTTAGAGGTCATACATCTCCAGAAAGTTTGATTCCTGAGTAAGTGGTTATAGGAGCAGGTATTTGTTTAGGGATAGACCCTATATGATCAAACAGAAAATATAAAGAAGTAAAGGAATAGCCCTAATTATAAAATAGAGGTGTCTTCTAGTGGGGCAGAGGGGCTACAAGAGGGGAGAGTCAAACAGTAATGTTTTATTTCTTCAACTGCTTGATGAGTGTACAGGTATCTATTTTCTTATTCATTTTTATACTGAAAAGATGTAAGTTATATACACTCTTTTTTAATGCTCATTTTAAAAAATTAAACATAACCTGGTTCATGCCACATGTCTAGAATGCAATTTCCCAAAGTGTCTGATCTCAGCCTTTCCTGACCTTGCACCTAGTTGTGTTCTCTCAAACCCGTTCTCTCTCACTCACTAGCCATTTATTTGTTACATTCTCTCAAGCCCTTCTACCTTTTATGGTTGACTCAGCTTCTAACGTCAGCTCTTCTAGCCATGCTTTTCTTCTTTGACTCCCTGTGTTCACCTCTGACCTCCCATTGACATACACTGTTTCCAAGGAAAGCCTACTACCCGGTTTGATCCAGCTTATATACAGATCCCAGAATATAGATGCAACATAGCTACATGTCTTTTCTCCCCACCCAGGGATTTTTTTTTTTCTCCCTTTACACAACTCTCACTCTGCTGTGTCAAGCAACAGAATGGGGGGAATCACAATCCCTGACAGATTTTAAAATATCTAATTCCTGACAAGGTATCTCATTCTCATTGAAAAACCAACATGATTTACAAAGACGTTCCTGAATATTACCAGTGCCAATTCTAGCTCCCTGGCTTCCACGCCGCAGCTGCTGGCTGCCCAGTATTGCACCACACAGATAGCAATCCCTCTCTACAGTGCCCTGCCTTTGTAATCCAGGGCAGTGAGCATTAAAGAAGAGTAAAACACTCCTGCTCAGAACAATCTGTCATATCAGAAACTGCTTCATCAGGCTTAATGGAGGCTCCTGACACCCACAGTAAGTTAATATGACCTCAGAGAGAAGGAAAAGGAAATGGGCATAGCTGAGTGCCCAGAAGGCTCAGAGCAAGTCAGTGAGGGAACCTGAGGCCAGAGCCTCAGTCATCATCCACTCTCTATTCTAAATTCCTAGTGCTTGGGATTATCTCTTGGATAAGGTTTAGTGGTTGTTTTTCTTCATCTCAGTCTTCGTGGTCTTAAGTTGGGGGTTTATGACTTCTCTTGCCCATCAGTATAATAGCTCCCCAATTTCATTTTGAGAAATTCCCCTGCATTCCAGAAATATTCCCATCCAATGATGCTAAAAATCTGATTTGCAAATGTGATTATGGAAAATAGGCAAGATTCCTTTCTTTTGCTCTTTAAAAATATAGCCTCAAACATAAACTGAATACTGGTATATCATCTTCTGATAATTTTTGTTCTTGACATTGCACTGCCTCACTAGACCTTATAGAGTTGCTTGTACTTTTTATATGTGCCTAGACCAGTGTTACCTATTTTAATCTCTTGGATGGCGGGGCAGTATTTTTGTCCATAGACATCTTGCCATAGCATAATGTATCCTATTTCTCAATGATACAAGTTTTCCGTATCAACCCCCAAGTTGCATATTGCCAAGAGTTAACACTTCAACTTTTGTTCTCTACAACGTCTCTTACTTTCAATTTTATAAGGAGCCGGGAATCTTGAATTTCTTTGAGGATTCAGGCCTGTGAAGATACTGTGGGAGCAGGTACTCTTGTCCCATTCGTTAATGATGTTAAAAAAAAATAACATCAATGCTGTTGCAAAGTACAGGGTTCCGTTTGTAGATTTAGACCACGTCATTATATACTGATTTAGGACTTTAAAGATGAGATCAAATGGCTAATGGAAGACCACAGTCTGTAAGGAAGAGTGATTTAACTTTTTTTTCCCCCCTGTTTTAATTGGAACGCCCACTCATTCTTTCCTTCCTGCAGATGCTGCACTATGATTCACTGTTTGCAGAAGAGACTCCAGATTGTTCAGTAGGTATATGTGGTACATTGTCAAGTGATGCACAACACAGAGATCAGTTGACTTCAATTATTCTCTAGTAAAAAATAGATAACCTGGCTGTTGCTGAAACTCTGGATCCCTGGCTATAGATCATGGGAATGAGAGCAGCAAATTATCTGAGTTGCCTTTGAAATGCACTTTATCTTGCTAACTTGGGAGGTGAAGCTGTAGAGAAACACTCAGGCTTCCTTTCCACACTGCTTATGGAAGCAGATTTCTCTAATCTAGATGAAAATATAAAAAGTTCAAAACCATTGGCCATACTTCTTTCTAGTTTTGTCTTCATCTATAATTAACTAGGAAGTGCCTGCACATTGCCAATATTAAA
>PVKH010021534.1:0-14307 GCA_004027955.1 Chaetophractus vellerosus | reverse complement strand
CCTGCCCGTGGTGGCTTTTTGCCCTGCCCACGGCGGCTCTGCCCCGCCCACGGCGGCTTGCCTTTCTCAAGGCGGTCTGCCCGCTCGGAGAGGTCCCCGGGAACTGAACCCGGGGCCTCCCATGTGGTACACCGGCGAGCTCTTTATCCACTGAGCTATCTAGCCGGGCCCAAATTTGCCTCATTAAATTGCTAACATGATGTAAATATATTTTGTTAATTCTTTTAAAATTAATTTCAACACCAGACTAGAAAACAAAACAATTTTAATGATTTAGAGAATTATCAGAGCTAAAATAATTTAACCCTTCTTCTGTCATTAAAACTGAATGCATTGTCATTAATTTAATATATTTTTAAGAGAAATTCTCAGCTCTTTGAATGTAGATGGCTTATTATTTCTCATTCAGTAGCTTCATATATGAAAGAAATATACAAGAGGCAAATGTTATGCACACTGTATTCTACTTTCTGGGGGATCTACAAAATCAAGATGGTTTAAATGAATGACAAATTTAATTTAATTTATTTTATACATTGTACCATTATCAGTTTCACATTAGCTTTACCCAAATTAATTAGCAAAATATTTCCTTTCCACATTTATTTTGACAACTATAAAACTTCTTTCAGTCATTCATGTAATGTATGTTTATTAAGTATTGACTCTGCATCAGGCACTTTGAATATATGAAGGATACAGCAGTGAATCAACCAAAGCTAGACCCATTTCTCTTAAAGTTTACAGGCTTATACAAATGACCGTAATGCAAAACAATAAGTTCTATAATAGTGATATGTGAAGGTTTTATGGGAGAACAAAAGAGACCTGGGCATAGTTAGAAGGAAAAATGAAAGAGAGGAATGAACTGAATTGTGAAGAAGACAATAATCGGAGGTATAGGGAAAAGATTTTTCCAGGCAAAGAGGACAGCAGGTACGATGTACTTTCAAGGCATTATGATGCAGTTTATTTAGAGAATTGAAGATAAACTGCTAAATTAGATATGGGGTGAGAATGAGGGAGTGTGGCAGATGAGATTGGAGAGAGGAGAGGTGCCAGATCTTGCAGAGATCTACATGTGATAAAAAGTTTAGATTCCTTTCTCAAAGCTGTAGAGGAATTTAGCTTGATCAGAGTTTTGTTCTGAAAAGTTAACTGTGGATGATTAAGAACAGAAAAAAAAAAAAGAAGAGTTCTTTTAGAAGAACTGTCAATTCAAAATAGCATTGGCTGACGCATTGTTCTTTATGATGCCCCCATTGACTGGGGGGCAATCAAGGTCTGTAGCTGACAGCTAGTCCTAATTTTTGTTCTAGTGCAGGTAATTATAAACTATGGTGGCTTTGAGTCAAAGAATGCATGCATGTACATGCAATTGTGTGTTTTTAAATACACTATTTTTTATTGTTTTAGATATACAGAAGAGTTGCAAAGATTTCACAGAGTGCTGCCATATACCCTTTACCCAACATAAGATATTGCTATCATCTTATATTACCATGCTATATTTGTCACAAATAAGAAACCAACATTGGTATATTACTATTAATTGAACTCCACACTTTACTTGAAATTCATTAATTTTTTCCTACTGTCTCTCTTTTTTCTGTTCCAGGATCCCACCCAAGATGCCACATTACATTCACTCATAATGTCTCCTTAGCCTTCTCTGACCTCTGACAGACCCAGATGTTCTTGTGCTTTGTGACCTTTACAGTTTTGAGGAGTACTGGTCAGGCATTTTGTGGAATGTTGCACAATTTGGGTTTGGCTCATGTTTTTTCTCATGGTTAGACTGGGGTTGGGTTTTTTGGAGGAAAACCACAAAGGAGAAGTGTCCATCTCATCATATCCTATTAAGGGCCCACGCTACCAGCATGACTCATTATTCATGACTCATGAGGCTCACAGGTGAGGCCCTGTTGACCTGCTCTCTCCCCTGTAAAGCTACTCCACTCCACGCCTACCTTTCAGCCCCTTTCCATGCTCTAGTCTTCTGAAAAGAGTCACTAAGCACAGCCTACATTCACAGGGTGGTGGGGGGTAAAGCTCCATTTCCTGGAGCGGGGAGCATCTACATAAATTACTTGCAAGCCTTCTTTAGGGAGAATTGTTGCTTCGCTCCCATTTATTCATTTACTTTATTTATATTGGTATGGGCTGTGCTCTAAGATACTTATTTTATGCTTTGGATTATAATCCAATATTATAGTATATATTTTGTTGCTCAAATGTTTCCAGTTTTGGCCATTTGGGGACTCTTTCAGATTGATCCCTGTGCCCTTTGACACATCAGCATCATTTTTGTTCTTTGAGCACTTAATTATTTTTTTAATATTAAATTTTAGCATATAGTTATTTGATCTAAAATATAGGAAAGAATTGAAATATGAATCTTGACACTGTTATACATTACATAATATATAACACATTTTATTGTTTACAGAGTAGAGAAAATATCATCTTAAAGACATTATATTAATGAATATGAGTATACAAAGTTGAAGTGGCACATAAAACCATATATTGTGCCCTATAGTAAATAAATTTCACTTGAAATGGCACTCCATCAATTGCTGATCCCTTTGGATAGGTAATCTTTAAATTTAGATTTAAAATTGTTTACAAAATGCAAATAGTATGGTTAAAGATTCTTGAAATTTGAATTATTACCTTTATTTTTTAAGTGACAGGAATGCCACAGCAATTGTCATAGTAATATCAAAGCACTGTGAGATGAATTTTACTTTGTATTTCACAAATCAATTTTCTCATCAAAGACATGACTCATTTATAACCTATTTTAAAATGCATTGTTACCTTGGTAACTGCCAAATTATATGCTGTATGTAACAGTGTTGATGACGAGAATCTTACAAGAGACTCAGAGAAAATGAAGAGAACTTAAGTCTGCTTTTTTATTTTAATGTCTAGAAAGACCTATTACAGAATGTTAACCAGTACAGACCCTCAAACTACCTATTCTATATTCTAAAGTGACCTAGAAGTTCTAGTCAAGAATCCAAGCTGATCTACAATCCCTACCTTTCATTCCCTATCCAACAAACCCCATCCAAAAAAATAGCATTTCCTGATACATCTCCAATGCTCTTTATCTTATTTAGCACATTTGGGCACAGAAGGTTCTAAAAGAAAATTACTTGGGCACTAAGATTGGAGTGAACCTGCATTTCACTTAGATTTTCAGTGATTTGCAATTTAATGCATTAACTTAAAAGGAGAGGTGACTTACTTGAAACAAAAACTGAGATTACATTAAATCCAGAGTCAGAAATATGGTTTCAATAACAAACTTGTATGATGGAATGGACTCCTTTGAGATTCTTTGACTTTCTGGGTATGTGGTCTGCAAAATAGTTGATCTAAATATATAATCTCCAAGATTTCTTCTATTTCTGAAATCTGTGGCACTATGATAGAATTTTTCCTGTGATAACCCCTCAGGTAATTTATTCATCAACTGCATCGATTTCCCTAGAGCAGCTTCCAACACAACTCCATTTTTTTTAGGAGGCTTTCTCTCTACAGAATGGCACTACTAGAGATTGAGTTATCCTAATGTGAAGAGAAATATGGAAGTCAGGAGAAAGTAAAGATTTTCAAGGTTATTATTTCAATCAAAAATATATTCAGTCTACCCTGCACAGGATTAAAAATATCATATTAATGTAACTATTTCTTAAGGGGAGGTGGACAGTGTCTCTCTCTTCCTCAATAGGCCCTGGAACTCTCCAGGCTTGAGTTATACAGCTGTGAAAGAGGCAGTGTTTTCTCTCCCCTTTACTGATCCAGAGTTCCAGCACAAGCTAGCTAAAGAAGATGAAAATAACTTCCGTTCTCTTTTACCTCTAACGCTTAGAAGCTTATCACAGGTATATGTCTATGGTGGTAGAGAGCGTGAAGCAAGTTTCTTTTAAGAAAAACAATAGTACCATCTTTGGCTTATAGATTTATTTTGCCTATGCTGCTGTTTGGGTTAGCACGCACACCCGTTTATTTTTCTATCCGTTATGAAGCACCAGGTTTCAAGTCTCCGTCTTTGCTACTTACTATCTGCATAGTAATCTATATGATCTTCAGTTCTCTGGTAATAATAGTTGATTAAGCATAACATGGACACATTTATGAGGATCAAATGGAACAACATAAGTGAGAAACAATATAGAGGCACATGGATGAGAATGTAGTAAATTATAAGGTTAAGCTCAGGGACTCAGGGGCCAGGCTGCATAGGTTTTTGCTTTTTCACTTATTGTGTGACTTTGAACTATGATCTCAGACCCCTCATTTTAAAAATGAGAGCTATAATAGTACCTGTCTCTTAAGGTTGTTATGAAGATTAAATGAGTTAATTCATAAAGAGGTATTAGAAGATAGTCCAGCATATATAAAATACTCAATAAATGGTATCTAATAAAAGTACTCTGAAAACTGCAAAAAAAAACATACAAATGTGAGCAATCATAGTTGATAAGTAATAAATAGCTTCTTGATTGAATTCCCTTAGAGGTCAATAACTCTGACATTTAGCTCACTGTTCAACATCCATTTTTCAGTCTCGGGTATTTTGGAAAGCCAGGAAGAGCTAAGTAGGGGCAATCACAGAATAAGAATGTTACCGGGGATGAAGGTTGCCCAGTGAGTCAGAAAGAACCTCAGAACTGAAGCTTTTTCTGGTGTCCATTATTCTTGGAATTTCCCTGTGTGAAGATATTTTAGAGACATATTTTCTTGTTGACCATCATAGTAATAGCTCTAATATGATTACACAAAGCCAAGGATTCAGGCAGATTTCACATGGGCTTACAAGGGCATGTGGAAATGAGAATAAATTTCTAAAACCTGCTTTTTAATTTCTTTAATGAAATCTCCATTTGCAAATATTTGAATTGAGGTAAATTGCCTACACACCACCTTCCTAGTTGACAGTAAATTAAAAAAAAATCAAGCAGCCACTTTCTCACCTTGCTGTATACTCAAGGTGTTTTGGCTTAAAGAAAAAGACTGGAAAATGTTTGTTTCATGTTTATATGGTTGTACAGAGGATAAAGAAGCATTTTAGCACAACATCTTCTATTAGTTTACTGGGAGGAAATAAAAACAGTTGCGAGTCATATAATCACATTTATTCAATTTCATACGACTTACCCAGGAAGTATATATCTGGAGGACAGATTGTCTCAGTGCTGTGGATAAGTTGTAGTATTCGGAACTGTGGTGTGTTTGGTGTCCAGCCCACATAATATTAATCTCTGAAAAACACATCATTTGAAATGAGCCATGAGAATAAGAACAAAGGAACTTCCATTTTCAGTTACACATGCTGCTCTTTTGAGTGGGAAGAAAAATCTGGGACATCTCTGAAAGAGCTAGCCAATATAATTAAAATAAGCTGCCTCAAATCATTTCTGGAGTCAGGCAGGATATAAATTATAAACAAATAAAAAATTGAAGCATAGCCAATAAATATATATGTGTATAGTATATGAGACATAATTAAATGCCTCCAGCCAGCTGAAATGGCCAAAATTTACACTTTGCTAACATATTACAATATGACAGATCATAAAAGCTAGCTGGTAATATTGCAACAATACTGTCAGTGGCTAGTGATGATTTTTCAGTATGTGATAACATATTTCTAATTAAAGAAAACCTCTCTAATGGAGGTACATAAATTTCAGAATGAGATATTATATAATATTCTTTCCTGATGACCTTTATGAGTAGAGTTAATATCTAAATATTTAAGTAGATTTGGAATAAGAGGCAAAGCAGTATGATATTTCTTCCTAAGATACAATTTTTCATCTTATTTACAGATATATATTGGCTAATGGTTAGATATAATTCTTCCTGTATCTCATAGAAACTATACCATTTCTAAAATTGTCCCACATAGTCACTATTTGTCCTCATAATAAAAAAGAAAAAGAACCTCTTCATTTCATCAAGCATTATTACAGATTGCCCTCATACTGGTCTTACGATTCATACACAGTATAATGACTACCTGTTATAGATGTAACAGAAGAGAATGAGTCTGCATTTTCCATTCTCTCTCTATTTTTCATTTCTTTGCAGAATCACAGACCAAAATCCTACATTATTCTCTACAAAAATACAAAACAAAATAAACATCAAAAAGCTATGTTCTAAGCTAAACTAACTTATGTTGGTTTTTTGTTCCAAAACCAGGAGATAAAACTCACCGTATGATGTGGTCATTGTTTCCCTGCCAGTACCAATTAGAAATTAAATCTTTTAGACTTGCATGTACGGGAACTAAACAGTGGGTCTGAGTATAGAAATATTATGGTATTGGTTTTTGCAGTTGCCATTTACTAACAGTTAAAGTACATGGCAGAATAATTTGTTACAGGGTTTTATATAAATCATGGCATAATCTTTATTTTCAATCTGCGAGGGCTTTTTGGACATTCATTTAGGAAATGAAAGCTCTCTGGGCAATTTGTATAGGAAGTTATCAAAGAAAATTTGCAAACACAAATGGGCCTTTGTAAACAAACAATAACAGAGAGATACAAGGAGGTCTTAATTCTGTGAAAATGGGAAGACTATGAAAAGGATTATGAATACATAGCCTATCAGAAGTCATTTCTTTTAAAGCCATTTGTCTTCAAGTGGGGTAAATATTTCCATAAACCGATAAGTAACTTCGATCTTGATTTGTTGATGTTTTAATTGTTTTAATCAGTCTTAAGAAAGACACCTTATTTCCACCCAAGCAATTAAGGAAATTGTTCTTACCCAATTGAGAACTACTTTACAGAATGACTTCTAAAACCACCCAAGGTCCTTGAAATGACCTAGAACCTAAATCTCTGGTTCATTAATGAACCTATACAGCTACAGAAGGAATCCTATGGGACTTCACATCTTTAGATAGTGTGTGGAAATAGATTAAGGGATAATAATTTTGAATAATCTCCTTAGTTTTCACAAGCCCCTAAAGTAATCTAAGTACCATTTACTTTTTAGATCATATCCATTAGCAAATGTTTCATTATCTATTACTTATCAACCTTCATTACCAATAAAAACATTGTCCATTTTGTTGGACATTTCAGGATTTGTTTAAAAATTTTCATCCTAATGTATCTACCTAATGAGTTCACAAGAGGATGAACTAATCAAGTGAGGTTTAATATGAGAATAATAATATATATTTGAACTACTACCTTATTACTGCTACAGAAGCAAAATAGTGGAACAAAGAATCCACAAAGGTGGAGGTTAAGGCCCTGTCTCTTTAATTGTTTGAAAAGCATTTACTACCTATCACAACCTGTGTGAAACACAAGCCTTCATTAAATGAACTACAGCTGTCTAAACAGGGTACAGTAACTGGATCCTACTGCCTTACCTCTGTCACTTTGCAGAATTGTGAAAAACAAGAAGGAATATGGGATTTTTTTTTACAGTCTGTGTTTGACTTACTTGAAATAAATTATTTTCTAAAGGGATTGTAAAAATGCATTTTATAGATAATTGAAAATCGCAGCAGTTCTTTTGTAAAAGAAATGAGAAAAAAATAATAGTGCATTTACAAATATGTTCATCTTCCCTAATACTTGAATTGACAATTGTCTATTCTAGGGAAAGAAAATGCTAAAGAGGAAAGGAAACATATTACTCAGAATAAGCTTCTTTCTAGTTTTATTTTCCCATAAGCAAATTATAGATTATAAATGCATATGGTATATTATTATGCTCTTTTAAATAATAGAATTAGAAACAAGTATGCTCCTTTGAAATACCAAAAATGTGCCTTTGTATAAATACATTGTATTAATTCATTGTCTGGTCATATAATAGACTAAGCCAAAATTTAATATAATATATACTTTTATGTCTGTATCTTTTGCATTCCTGAGTTGAGCTTTTTCCAATCTGTTTTTTAATGGTATAATTGACATAGAGTTAAATCCATCTTTTTTAGTAATTGACAAACAAATCCTGGGTAAAAGTAAATAAATAAATAAATAAATAAATAAATAAATCCTTAAAATATGTATATGGGAGGAAGATACAGACTATAGTTAGTAGTAATACTTTGACAATGCTCTTTCATGATGTGTTAACAAATGTTTCACAACGATGCAGGGCATTTGTGAGGAGGTGATGCGTGGGAGCCCTGTATGATGTTATACATGTTTGTTTTGTAAGATCACAATGCTTACAGAACACCTATAGCTTATGTATGTTCATGTATGAATGATATACTTCAATAAATTGTTTTAAGAAAAAGAGAGAATGGCTCATGTCTTGGGTGCTCTTTCTCATACTCTCACATGCTCCATCTGAGGGAAGTCCACTGCCATGTTGTTAGCTGCTCTGTGGAGGAGCAGATATGGCAAGTAACTGGGGAGGCCACTGACAGACAGCAAGGAAAGAAGACCCTCAGTCCAAACACCATAACAAACGGAATCCTGCCACAACCATGCGAGTGGCTCCACCCTGAGTTGAGCCATCAGATGACACTGCAGCCTGCAGACAGGCCAAGTACAACCTCATGAAAGACCCTGAGTCAGAGGCGTGCTTATTAAGCTGTGCCCAGATCCAGATCCATGGAAACTATGAGATAATAAATGTTTCTTGTTTTAAGCTGCTATTTTGTTATAAAGCAATAGGTAACTAGTAGATTGATCAAGCTTCACCCCTTTCCCTTTTCTCTAAAGTTTTGTTTCTTCAAGAATATCATATACTTGGAATCATGCAATACGTAACCTTTTGAGTTTGGCTTCTTTCACTTAGGAAAGCAGCATAAAACATCAGAGATTCCTCCATGTTGTATATGTATTAGTAGTTTGTTCCCATTTATTTCTGAATAGTGTTTGGTTATAGCCACAGTTTGTTTTTTGTTGTTTTATTAATCCATTCATTAGTTGAAGAACATTTTAGTTGTTTACAGTTTAGAGCAATGAAAAAATAAAGCTTCCATAAACATTTCATACAGGTTTTTCTGTGAACCCAAGTTTTCTTCTCACATTGTGAAATGCCTAAGAATTGAATTACGGAATCAAATGGTAAGTTTATAATCAGTTTGTTAAGAAACAACCAAACTTCTTTACAAAGTAGTTGCATCATTTTATATTAACCACCAGAAATGTATGAGATATCAAATTGTTCCACATTTCTGACAGTACTTGCTATTATTAATTTTCTTTTTATTTATTTGTTTGATATCTATTCTAATAGGTATGTAGTGGAATCCCATTGAGATTTTAATTTGCATTGTTATGATGTTGAATAATAATGAGCATCTTTCTATTTACTTATTTGACATCCATATAGATTTTTGATAGAGTGTCTATTTAAATGTTTTGCTCACTTTTTAGTTGGGCTGCTTTCTTATTATTGAGTTTTGAGAGCTATTCATATATTCTTTATAGAAGTCCTTTTTTATATATGTGATTTGTAAATATTTTCTCTCAGTCTGTGTCTTGACTTCTCATTTTTAAAGGTGTTTTATGAAAAGAAAAAGTTCTTACTTTCAATAAAATTCAATTTATATATTTGGGAATTGTGAAAAGAATTTTTGTGTATATAACAAAGAATAAATCTTACTTTGAAATAATTTTTCTGAGTTCAGAGTGATGAGAAACCTGTGTCTGGCATTTAACATAGTCTATTTCTATATATTATACATCTAAAATATAGCTAATAAAGCTTTGGTCTTATATTTTGCCACATATGAATTAGGAGAAGCAACCCTTTAGGTTAATTCTAAACATAAGCATAGATATACAAGGAATTTTCACAGCTATGTAAGACAGCCATGTAACCCCCAACAGTGAACAGGTCAGGAAAATATTGGACATCCTTGGGGTGGTCATGTCACCTTCCCTTATAATCTGGCAAATTCCAAAGTCATAAAGGAATAAACGTTATAGGCATATTTGCAAAATGTTAGTGATGTTTGGAACCACTGAAAGGTATGTTAGTAAGCTTTATGCAACATTCAGAATATTGTGTGGTAACTACAGAACGTAATTGCTGCAAAAGTCTTTAGGAGTCAGTTTATACCTTTAATTTTAAACATAATGGAAATAAAATCAAAGAGGGAAGGAAAAAAAGGAGTTCCATTAAAAAGAAGAAATCAATTTCTCTTTCTCTTTTTCTCTCTCTCTCTGTCTCTCTCTCTTTCTGTCTCTCTCTCCCTCCCTCTCTCTAAAACAGTGGTTTATTTGGTGCACTGACTTTTATTTCCCCTTGAGAAATGGAGGTGATTGGGTCCAATTATTCTCTGGCCTAAGATGGCACATCTTGGTCAATTTCCACAAAGCAAAGGGCATTAGAGAGCTCAGCACACACTAGTGAATGATGGTGGTAAACCCCTTCATTGGAATGACTGTCTATTCCTTTAAAAAAGAATTCTAACAGGATAAAACACTAACTTTTTCAATTTTTAGAACGAAAACTATTGTCATTCTAAATTTGGAAGTCCCAGATGTTAAGTGCATTCATTAAAAGTTTATTCCATCTCTTTCCAACAGACAGGCATAACTGATAAATGATACCCCAAAATTAAGCTGAACAAACAAAATAAAAATTAATAACAGATTCAAGCTATCAAACCAAAGTCTAATTGGGCCATAACACACATGCTGGATAACAATGAAGAGATTCTCATTTATTTCTCTAGTGTCTCTAGTCATTGTCATCAATTTTATCATCACAACTTATTACACTTCTTAGAGTAGATGGCCAGGGATATTCATTCTGATATTTTCTTTTTCCCAATCGGTCCTTTGTCTGCTTTAATACAAAAACTCAAATTTATAAGTATATTTAACAATGCCAAATCATTGAGAATAAAATGAATAATATATTGTTGTTCAATACATTTTGCATATATCCAGATGTTAGCATCATAGAAACAAGTAACATGCAGCATAGAACAAATTTTCAATTTCTGTATGGATATTTAGCAACACATAGACATTAAATAATCTCTCCATAGGATGGTACTAAAACTGTCACAAACACTAAACTCTCACTCTCATCTTTCTAATATATTAAAGTAATTATTACATTAATACTTTTTTCCTTTTTTATGTTCAAATTGAAGCTTTTACATTATAGCATGCAGAAATTTTTAGCAAAAGAGTTCCCCATTTATGTGATTATATTCTTTAAAATTTCAAACAAACAAAAAAAGAGAAAATGCTTTTTAGTTTGAAACAAAAAAAAATACCTATAAGAATTTATATCACCTTTTCAAATGACACTTTTGTCTCCAAACAATTCAAAGGCAAGAAATAAAACAATGCTTATTGTTGAGTTATTTGAACAAAATGCTAAAAAGACTAAATCCAGATTGATAATCATGTTTTGCTTCCTACAGCAATAACTAATATGAGAAATGAAAATATGATTTAAAATTTTCAGAAAGTTGACTTGTTCATATTTATGTCAGTTTTGCTCAATTTTAAATGTCATCAGGAAATCTGAGTTAAATTATATTTAATTTGTGGATTTTTAAAAGTGTAAATACATTTAACACTAATATATTAATACCTACTCTCTACAAATCTGTGTGTAATGTGTGTAAGTGCTATGGTATAAACACACACACACACACAAAATAGGGAAAACATTTTTTTAAAAGCCCTGAAAGAGCCTATAACCATATAAAAACAAATAAATGAATGTCACAGAAGAGAAAGTTTTATTTCCCCTAAAATGAAAGTAATTCTGTGCAAATTGCAGATGTCCTGCATCACTTTATAGCCATTGCTTCACAACATTTTAGAGACTATTCAATCCAGGGTGTCCATGGAATAAAAGACATTAACGTCTCTCCTTCCCTGAGAGATTAAGTGAGCACTTCTTTACTGTCTTCCTATGTAGTTGATTCTCAAAATGCCCTAGAAATGAGACTTCATATTACATCATGCAATTCAAATTCTGGAAAATTCCCATTTGTTCCATTGTTTAGACTTGCCATATGAGCTCCTCCCTGTCCTTTCACAAAGCTGAAATAGATAAACAACAATAAAATACTAATAATAATCAACAATGATAGCAAACACATAACAATGCTTACCACGTATTAGGGAATATTGTAAACACTTTACATATGTTAAATCATATATTCCCCATAACCATAATAGAAGCCAAATATTTGTATAATTGTAATATACAGATGAGAAAATGGAGATATAATGAGGTTTAATAACTTACCTAAGGTAAGTAATGATTATTATTCCTATCATCTTAATATTTTTTTGTTTCCAGTTGCAAAGACTATATTTTCTAACCCTATTGCACCTAGGTGGGTTTACGTTGCTACTTCTCAGTGATGCACTGTGAGTGGAAATGAAGTGTGGACAAAGCAGTTACGAACTGGTGTGCCTTCTGGTAGTCCCCTCCAACTGCTAGCAGCATGCGGAGTATTCAGTGGGAGATGCTGAGGCCCTAGGGAATGCAAAGACACCAGGTGGAAGGATCCGGGTTCCCTGAATGATAGCATGGAATAGAATGCTTTACTGACCCATACTTACCCAGGATATGAGTGAGAAATCAGGCTTGACTGTATTAAGTCTCTTGGGATTTGTGAGAGCACAGTGAAATAACTCCAATATATCCCAGCTAGTAATTTTTGTTCTTAAGACATATGAATGTGATGCCATAACCACCAGTATGGGTGACTTTATTGCAGAACTAAGTTCCCCATCAGTTAGTGCTTCCAATGGACTGATCTCTGTGGAGAAAGCACTTCATAAGATCCTGGGTAGACTGGTATCTATGTTTCTAAAAGCAGCCTCCAACTGGCATAGATCACAGTAACAAATTTATCATAATCAATATTCCAAAATGACTGCTTCAAAGAGATGGCTACAGAAAATCCAAATATCCTGTAGCTCTTTCCTCCCTGTCTCTTTTTTTGCTCTCTTGAGTCACCCCTCACTTCCTTGGGGCCATCAAGTGTCAAGGAAAGAAAAAGTATCTCAACACTTATTATTAGCACCTACAACCTTAGCCCTATTTCCATTTTCTTCTGAGAGTGCCCACTGTTTTCTCAACACTCTCCCTTCTCTTACAGCCCAGTTCCTTGATGATCTTTCTTTGGAAAGCCCAAGTTTGGCTGTCTATTTTTCCCCAAAATGTACGTAAACCTCATTTTTGTTCAACAGAGATCCACCATTTCATCAGTTGTGCATGATTTTATCTTTCCTTTTACTATGCAAATTCATAAAGAGTAGGATGGTATTGAGAGAAACTTTCCCTATTGTCTTGCCAAATCAAGGGGTGAAAGCTTTTAGAAACTTTCAGCAGAACTGTGGGGTTTTGCCTGGACAATAGGGGAGAATCTTACAGCACTATGCTCAATTTCATAAGGGCTTTGCATTCCAATGCTAGGCAAAAAGATCCCTATAACATGTAAGATGTACTAGCAATGGAAAGAGAAACAGAGGACCTTGGACACTGACAGAACGAAAAAAAAAAAAGGAATCATATGCTCAGAACTGGATGGCCCTGAAAGTTGACACAGCTAGAATAATCTCCACACAGCCTCTCATGTCCAATCTTTCCCCATGCTTTTACCCTTATATCCACACAAACCAGCTCCTGCCTGGCTAGAACCCTTGTCCCAACCCATAAAACAAATCAGATGTTTTGTGAAATTAAGTGTGTACTCCCTTATATTACATTATGCAGGTGGAAGAGGAAGTGGAAGGGGGTGTATTAGTCAGCCAAAGGAATGCTGATGCAACATACCAGAAATCGGTTGGTTTTTATAAAGATTATTTATTTTGGGGTAGAAGCTTACAGTTACCAGGCCATAAAGCATAGTTACTTCCCTCACTGTCGCCATGTGTTGGAGCATGATGGCTGCCAACGTCTGTAAGGGTTCAACTTCCTGGGTTCCTCTCTTCCTGGGGCTTGTTTCTCTCCAGGATCAGCTGCACTGCTCTCTCCACAAGGCCAGCTATGGACTATCAGGCAACCAGCTCTGTCTCTCTTTCCCAGGAGCTCCATTCTCACCAGGCTCAGATGCTCTGCTCTTCTGTGCGCTTACTTCCAGGGGTTCCAGCATTAAAACTCCCATCTCTGGAGGCCCCGGGTTCGGTTCCCGGGGACCTCTCCTAGCGGGCAGACCGCCTTGAGAATGGCAAGCCGCCATGGGCGGGCCAGAGCCGCCGTGGGCAGGGCAAAAAGCTGCCACGGACAGGGCAAAAGCCGCCACGGGCAGGGCAGGTCGCCCGCGAATGGAACGCAGCCAGCCACCCCGAACTGAAGCAAGAGCCGGCC
>PVKH010021533.1:0-14311 GCA_004027955.1 Chaetophractus vellerosus | reverse complement strand
CCGAGACTTGGTCACTGCGCAGGCGCGGCTTTCCCCGCTTGTGGGCGGCTTCTGCTTCTATTCACGGCCGGCTCTTGCTTCAGTTCGCGGGTGGCTGGCTGCGCTCCATTCGCGGGCGACCTGCCCTGCCCGTGGCGGCTTTTCCCTGTCCGTGGCAGCTTTTTGCCCTGCCCACGGCGGCTCCGGCCCGCCCATGGCGGCTTGCCATTCTCAAGGCGGTCTGCCCGCTAGGAGAGGTCCCCGGGAACCGAACCCGTGGCCTCCCATGTGGTATGCCGGTGCCCTATCCACTGGGCTATCGAGCTGGCCCCCTCCCCTGATTTATAAATGTAAATGAAACGCATCTCTTTTAAAAAAAAAAGTTTGCAGTCCATTTAAAGGTAATGGGGACAAGGTCCCAGTCCTGTTTTATCTGATTCACTAGCATTACTAATGCTTCTATTTTTCATAGATCTCTCTGCTGTTGATTCTTGCCCTGACTCACCGGGACACCATACTGAGCATGGCCGAAGTGGCAGCCTCACTGCTGCAAAGTCCTGTGGTGATGTCCTCTGGTTCCCAAGACCACAAGAAAATGACATCTCTTAAAAGAAGGATTCCCACGCAGCACCTTGGGGAGGGACCTGCTCTCACTGTGTACTGCACAAAGCCAAGCCTCGGGCAGCAAGGAGACTAGACGGTGGTGAGAGACAGTGGAGGGGAGTGGGCGTGCCACTCTGGGAGGGCAGGGTCCTGGCAGTGCACGCGTCACCCCTGGATCTCACAGGCATGTCTCGCTGTCATATACTGTGACATTTAGGATTATTTCTACGTCTAATGACCTTCAAAGGGATAGACTTAAACACAGTTCTCTAAAGCACAGAAGAATCCAAGAGCTAAGGCAATTTTTTTCCCACAATATTTACAATTTTTCTTTCATACAATAACTACTTCAATCCTCCATAAATTTTCAATGTGCCTCTTTGGAAGGGAGAAATGTTTTATTGCAATGAGACGTACTACCACAAATGTACAAAGACATATTTGTTTGTTAATTCCCACTGCTGTAAAAAGAGATTTAAGATCACTATTTAAATCCAAAGGGAAGAAAATCCCATTTGCAAACTATTTAAATTGGTAAAGACAATCCAATTTGTAACCTCAATTACATACCTAAATAAGTGATTTATGTAGATAAAAATAATTCCAGAATTCAAAGATCAAAGAATAAAATATTTAATAAGAGTAGAGAAATTCCAGGGCACTTAAAGCAATTTCCAATGTGCCTTAATTGCATGTTGAAAAGAGAACACACTGTATTCTTTCTGACAATTGACAAAATATGATTTTATGTTAATAAAAGTACAAGTAAATCCTCCGAGCACATTCCATTCCATCCTACTAATAATTATAATTTGTGCTCACTAAGGTGCTAGAAGAGTTGTTTGGTTTTTTTTTTTTTTTTTGCTCCTACTGAAAAAGGATTACGGGAATATGGCAGAGGATCAAGCTCCAGGAATCAATTTATCCACCAGAAAAACTATTAAACAGGCAAGAATGGTCTGAATCAACTCTTTCAAAACTCAAAGTCCAGAAGAATACTGTATAACATCCAGGGAGGAGTGAGAAGAAGGGGTGGGAATATTCTGGTAAATACCAGTAAATTGCTCTCTCCCTGTGGTGGTTACCATCACTTAGACCTCACTCTCCGGCAGGCAGCAGTGGGGTCCAGCCTCTAGCATAGCTTGCTGGTGCCAGAAAGGGTAAAAAAAATCCACTGCACCAAAAGCCAGAGTGGGCATAGGCTGTTCACTGATCACAGACTTTGATTAGCTACTTTGGATAACTGGGGACCCATTCTGGGGGTGGCCAATGTTCCAGCCCGCCCTGGACAAAGGCAGAGGTAGAGGAGACATAAAGACATACGCTTCATCAGAGCTGTGGTGGACAGCTGGGGGCTGCGTTTGCTGGGCAGGTCAAATATGCACGGCTTTGGGGACCCCTGGGAAAGCTCCTGGCACCCTTCCACGTCCCTCCCTTATATCATCTCCAGAGCAGTTTGGAGTCAGCCAGCACTCCCTTGTGGATCCCTGGCTTTTTTCCAGCTGGGGAAGACTGACTTAGGAAACCCATCCCAGGATGCCACCCTCCCAGAATGTGTCTTTCATTAAGACAATGACAGAAGTATAAGGAACAATTGAGGTGGACAGCCTGAGGCAAAGGCTTATGGGCTTAAAGTCCAGCCGTGGAACTCCAAGGAGAGGGATAAGGTCTGCTCTTGGCCTGGGAAGGAGAGGGGGCATTCAATCTCCTATAAACAGGCGATTTTCTAAAACCATCAAGCACAAGCCCAGGATAAGACAAAGGCCCAGAAAAGACACAGAGGACCCTGCACTTCACATCCGCCTTGGGAGGATCTTCCTGATAGGACAGCTGACAGTTAACAAAATCTCTCATTACCACCGTTTGGTTATAAACTCAAGACACAGAAATCTTATGAATAAATCCCTGAGTTAACATTTTAAAATGTTAAAATGTGTAGTGTGCAACAAAAGCTTTTAAGACTAACAAACAAATAGGAAATGCTGGCCCATCTAAAAGGAGGTGATAAAAATCCAGAAAATATCAACAAAGACTAGACTGTGGACGTAGTGGACACTTTAAAAAATGATCTTCAATCATTCTGTTGCATTCCCTCATCCTTGTTTTTAAAAGAACAAATCCCAAGCCCTACAAATAGCTTGTATTAAACTTTACATCTGAATTAAAGATTATTAAACATGGAAAAAATGATTTTCAATTGCTCAAGGCGATGAACAAAAATACAGAAAATGAATTAAAGGATAGCATGAAAACAGTGAATGAATAATATAAGAATCTAAATAAAGAGAGAGAAATTCTAAAAAGGAATGAAACAGAACTAATGGAGTTGAAGACCACAATATCTGAAATGAAAAATTCCCAGGAGGGCTTCAACAGCAGATTGGAGCTGGCAGAAGAAACAATCAGGAAACTTGAAGACAAATGAATCAAGCTGAGGGGTAGAAAGAAAAAAGAAATAAAAAGTGAAAATAGCCGAAGAGAGCTCTGAGACACCATCAAAAATACCAATACCACAATATGGGGTTCCTAGTAGGGGAAGAAAGCAAGAAAGGGGCAGAAGGAATAGTCAAATAATGACAGAAAACTCCCCAAACTTAGCAAAAGACATGAATATGTACATCCAAGAAGCCCAGAGAACCAAACTGGATAAAACTGAAGAAAAATATGCCCTGTCATGTACTGATCAAACTGTCAAATGCTAAGGACAAGGTGGGAGTTCTGAAAGATGGGAGAGAAAAGCAACATGTTTTGTACAAGGGAATCCCAATTAGATTAAGTGCTAATTTCTCATCAGAAACCATGGAAGCAAGAAGGCAGTGGATTGAAATACTCAAAGCGCTGAAAGAAAACAATTACCAACCAAGAATTTTGTATTTGGGGAGATTTTCTTTAAAAAATGAGGGAGAGATGAAGACATTCCCAGATAAACAGAAACAGAGGGAGTTCATCACAGCTAGACCTGCCTAAATAGCTAAAGAGAATTCTTCAGAGTAAAAGGAAAGGACACCACACATGGGATCAAAGAGGCATAAAGAAATGAAGACTGCTGGTAAAGGTAACCATTCGGGTAATTATAAATGACAATACTATTATATTAATTTTTTGTACGTAACTCTACTTCTTACTCCTTACAGGTGCTAAAATGCAAATGCACAAAACATAATGATAAATCTATGGTTTTGGATATATAATGTACAAAATATAATTTGTAACAAATACAAAAAAAGGTTGGGGAAAGAGGGGTATAGGAACAGTGTATATAGATGCTATTGAAGTCAAGTTGATATCAAACCAAATATGATTGTCACATATTTAGAATGTTAAATTTTAACCCCATGGTAGCCACAAGGTAAATATATGAAAAATAAATCCATATAGAAATGAGAAGGGACCCAATATACTACAATTCAAAAAAAAAATCAAATAAATATGAAAGCAGGCATTAAAGAATTGAGGGCCAAAAAGGTATAAGACTTACAAAGACTAAACAGCAAAATTACAGAAGAAACTCTTGCATTATCAATAGTGACTTTAAATGTAAATGGATTAAGTTGTCCAGTCAAAAGCCAGAGACTGTCAGAATGGATAAAAAACCATGATCCAACTATATGCTGTCTGCAAGAGACTTACCTTAAATTGAAAGACAAAAGTAGGTTGAAAGTGAAAGGATGGAACAAAATATACCATTCAATTAGTAACCAAAAGAGATCTGGGGTAGCTATACAAGTATCAGATAAAGGAGACTTTAATCAAAATGTTAAGAGGAACAAAGATGGTCATTATATACTGATAAAGGGGTCAATTAAACAAGAAATCATAACAATTATAACTATATATGCAACTGTTCTTCTACTGCAAGGTGTTAAGAATGTGGTGATACATGGAGAAAATATAACTAATGTAATTTATAAACTATAGCTAATAACATTGTAACATTTTGTAGCAAAGACAAAGAAGGTACTATATTTATGCTAAAGGTAAAAAAATACAAGGTTTGGTTTTGTGAAATATGAATATGATTAAGGATTGTTTTACGCTTCTTCTTTTTTTTTCATTAATAAAGAGACCTTGACTAGGTCATTTAACCTATCTGTGTTCAGCTGTGAATCTTTCTGACCACTAGAGGAACAATTGAGTTAGTAGTTAGAATTAGATGAGACATAAGTGCCAGAGAGAATTTTTTAGAAGTAATGCTTCCATAACTTGTTGAGCTGCCTTATTCTGTTATTTTTTTTGAATTTTAAATAAAGTTTGAATAAAAATATAAATAAATATGTATGCAACTAACAGTAGAGCCCCAAAATATATGAACCAAATGCTGACCGATTTGAAGGGAGAAATTGATGGTTTTACATTAATAGAAGGAGAGTTTAATGTACCAGTTTCCATAATGGATAGTACATCTAGATAGAAGATCAATAAGGAAATAGATGATTTGAACAATACTCTAAACCAACTAGACCAAAGAGACATATGTACAACACTTCAGCCAGCAACAAGAGAAAACACATTCTTCTCAAGTGCACGTGGATCATTCTCCAGGATAAACCACATTTTAGGTCACAAAAAAGCTCTCAATAAATTTTACAATATTGAAATCATAACAATGTATCATCTCAGACCATAGTGGAATGAAGCTAGATATCAATAACTGAGGGAGAGCTGGAAAATTCACAAATATCTATAAATAAAACAACATACTTTTAAACAACCAATGGATTAAAGAGGAAATAACAAGAGATGAACGAAAATGAAAATACAACATACCAAAACTTACAGGATACAGTGATGGCAGTGCTGAGAGGGAAATTTATAGCTCTAAATAATGCTTATATTAAATTACATAATGCTTATATTAAAAAAGAAGAAAGATTTAAAATCAGAGGCAATTTCAAAACTGGAAGAACTAGAAAAAAAAAAGAGCAAACTAAACCCAAAGCAAGCAGAAGGAAGGAAATAAAGATAAGAGTAGAGATAAAGGAAATAGAGAATGAAAAATAAAAATAGATACAATGAAACCACAAGATGGTTCTTTGAAAAGATCAATAAAATTAACAGAACTTTAGCTAGGCTGATGAGAAAAAGGGAAAGTACACAAATGACTAAAATCAGATATGAAAAGGGGGGCATTACTACTGACCCTACTGAAATAAAAAGGGCTATGAACAACTGCACACCAACAAATTACATAACCTAAATGAAATGGACAAGTTCCTGGAAACACACAAACTACCTACACTGACTCAAGAAGAAATAGAAAATCTCAACAAACCAATAACTAGAATTAGGAGATTGAATCACTAATCAAAATCCTCCCAACAAAGAAGGGCCCAGGACCAGATGGATTCACAAGGGAATTTTATCAACATTCCAAAAAGAATGAACACTAATCCTACTCAAACTCTTCCAAAAAATTAAAGAGGAGGGAACACTTCCTAATTCACTCTAGGAGGCCCTTATCATCCCCATTCAAAAGTATGATAGAGATACCACAATAAAGGACAATTCAGACCAATATTTCTTATGAATATAAATGTAAATATTCCTCAACAAAATACCAAGAAACTGAATCCAATAGCACATTAAAAGAATTATACACCATGATCAAGTGGGGTTTATCCCAGCTATGTAAGGGTGGTTCAACTTACAAAAATCAATTAATATAATATACCACATAAACCAGATGAAGAAGAAAAAAGATGTAATCATCTCAATTGACACAGAAAAGGCATTTGTCGATATCCAACACCCTTTCTTGATAAAAACACTTAGAAATCTAGAAAGAGAAGGATACTTCCCAACATTATAAAAGGCAAATATGAAAACCCCACAGCTATTATCATATTTATTGGTGAAAGACTGAGAATTTTCTCTCTAAGATCAGGAACAAGACAAGGATGCCCCCATCATTGCTGTTATTCAACACTGTACTTGAAGTTCTAGCCAAAGCAATTGGGCAAGGAAAAGAAAGAAAAGGCATCCAAAATCCTTTAAAATCCACAAGAAAGCTCTTAGAACTAATAAATCAATTTGGCAAAGTGACAGCGTACAAGATCAGCAAGCAAAAGTCAGTACTGTTTCTATATACTAGTATTGAGCCACCAAAAGAAGAAATCAAGAAAATAATTCCTTTCACAACTAAAAGAATCAAATATCTAGGAATAAATCTAACCAAGGATGTAAAGGACTCATACACAGAAAACTACAAAACATTGCTAGAAGAAATCAAAGAAGACCTACATAAATGGAAGGACATTCCTTGTTCATGGACTGGAAGACTAAATATTGTTAAGATGGCAATTCCACCCAAAGTGATTTACAGAGTCAACACAATCCCAATCCAAATTCCAACAACCTTCTTTGCAGAAATGGAAAGGGCAATCATCAAATTTGTATGAATGTAAGGGGTCCTGAATCACCAAAACCATCTTGCAAAGGAAGAACAGTGTTGGAGGACTCATATTTCCTGATCTTAAAATTTATTACAAAGCCACAGTAATCAACACAGTATGTTACTGGCAAAAGGACAAATATATATAGACCAAAGGAATGAAATTGAGGATTCAGAAATCAACCATCACATTTATGGCAAAAACCACTCAATGGTGGAAAAGTATTCTCTTCAACAAATAAGGCTGAAAAAAGTGTATCTCCATTTGCAAAAGAATGAAAGTGGACCCCTACCTCACACCATATACAAAAATCAACTCAAAATGGATCAAAGACCTACATATAAGAACCAGAACTATAAAACTCCTATAAGAAAACATAGGGAAGCATCTTCAGGACCTTGTGTTATGCAATGGTTTCTTAAGACTTTTCACCAAAAGCAGAAACAATAAAAGAAGAAATTGATAAATGAGAACTCAACAAAATTTAAAAATTTTGTGCTTCAAAGGACTTTACCTGAAAATAAAATGACAACCTACATAACGGGAGAAAATATTTGGAAACCACATATCCAATAAGGGTTTAATATCCAGACTCTATAAAAATATCCTTGAACTGAACAGCAAAAATACAAACAGCAATTAAAAATGGGCACTAGACTCAAATAGATATTTCTCCAAAGAAGTTATACTAATTGTCACAAAGCACAAGAAATGGTGCTCAACACCATTAGCCATCAGGGAAATGCAAATCAAAACCATAATGAAATACTGTTTCACATGCACTAGAATAGCTACTATGAAGGAAATGGAAAATTACAAGTATTGGAGAGGATGTGGAGAAACAGGAACACTCACTGATTGCTGGTGGGAATCTAAAATATGCAGCTGCTGTTGAAGACATTTGGTGGTTCCTCAGAAAGTTAAGTATAGAATTACCATATAGCCTGGTGTTACCATTTCAAGGGATATACCCCAATGAATAGAAAGCAGGAACTCAAACAGGTATTTCCACACTGATGATGATAACAGCATTATTCACAATTACCAAAACAAGGAAGCAACCCCAGTGTCCATCTACCACTGAATGGATAAATAAAATGTGGTATATACATACAACGGAATATTATTCGGCCATAAAAAGGAATAAAATTCTGATACGTTCAACAACATGGATGAACCTTGAAAACATCATGTTGAGTGAAATAAGCCAGACACCAAAGGACAAATAATGTATGATCTCACTGATATGAAATAATTAGAATAAGCAAACTCATAAAATCAGAATTGTCAATATAGGTTACCAGGGGATGGAGTGGAGTTTGGGAATAGGGAGTTAAGGCCTAAAATTTACAAGGTTTCTTAAAGAAGGAAGGAAGGGAGGGAGGGAGGGAAGAAATAAAGAAACTAGGATCCTCTCCCCTAGGCATTTGGCATTAAAGTGAAATGAGTGACAATTTCGTCTAGACTTCACATTACCTTTTTTCAGAAAAATGTTTTTAAAGAAAATACATTTTATAGTCAAATACTGACCTAGACTTTTGAAACATTTATGCAAGAACACAAAAATAACTTAAACTAGCATAATCCACTCATCTTGTGTAATCAGGTTAAGAGAAACCACTCTCCCCCAAATGATTCAGAACTTTAAAAACAAAAAGCTCTCGTCTCAATAAATTCTGATAACTGCTTTACTCTCCTGTGTTAATGAAAGGACTGGATCCCAAGCAGCACACTGGAACTGCCACCGCCACAGTGTCCCACAAGCAGGAGGATTCAGACTTACAGTATTTCTGAATTTAAACTTTCTCTCCCATTCACCCACTCAAGGTAGGTCGAAGGCATTTAAAATGAAACAAAAACCACCAATTTACAGGAAGTACGAGATACAGAAAACACAGTAAACAATATCGCAAGGATTCAATCAGCAAATCCAGACTGGGAAATGTTACAGGATGACCAAAGTGGTTCCTTCAGTAAAGAATGCAAGAGGAAAAGAAACAGAGAATCTATATGTTAAAAGTGAGGTAAGAGGCATATCAAGCAATCACATGTGTACCTTCTTTAGAATTAAAACCATGAGACTAAAGCAAACAAACAAAGAAACAAAAAACAAAACAAAAAAACCCCTATTAAGACAACTGGGGAAAATGCTTAACTATGATAACATTGTAGCTATGCTTTAAGAAAAGAATAATAATAATAATAATAATAATAAAAGAGTCCCTGTGTTTAGAAGGTACATACTGAAATATTCCCAGCTGAAAAGACTGTCAGGTCTGTAATTGGCTTCAAAACAGTCCTGGAGTTGGGATTTTGGGGGAAGGAATACGGAAGAACAAGTCTGCACAGAAGGTGATCATTTTTGGTGCAGTAATAGCTCACTGCACCAAAAGTAATAGCTCACTGCACTGGGTCACTGTGTTTTTCTCTCTAATTTTGTATATGCTTGAAATTGTCTGTAGTTCAATAGAAACTTATTGCAAACTGAATAAAAAGATACCATATGAAAAGTTATCTTTACAGAAATTCACATTAGCCATATGTTTTAAAGATATTTGTCACTTTTCTCTCAAATTTTATTGCTGCAAGTGTTCTATTTAAGAGACTAAACACTTCAGAAATGCCTTTTACCAGGAAACTGAATTATAGCAACCACTGAACAAGAATTAGGTATGGAAAACCATTACGTCAAATGTTGTAATCAAAATGTGATGGCTTTAATTATTATAATAATTTTATCATTATATAATTTTATAATAAGTTGCTACTACCACATTATGCATTATATCTAAAAACTGGAAGGAGAAAAACAATATTCCCCAACTGATATATTTGTATGTAGCTTTTATGAATGAGTAAATTAGATACTGGGCATGAAAATATGAAAAGAAGATTAAAATAATTTCTTAGAAAATGATAAAAGGCACCCAAGATGTGGGGGAAATGTGAGTAGCCTGTGTTCATGTGTGAATGTATGTTGGGACTGTGGGGTGTGTAAGAATTAAGCCTCATTTCCATAGTACAAAGTCAATTAAAATACCAATCGCAAAGTACCATTGAAGCCTTTAGAGATATATAACATATGGAACAGGTAAGAAGTTAAAAATCTGAAATGAGGAAAGATACTATTAATTTTTTTTATAGGCTTTGCATTATCATTTTTAAAAATCACGTACCCGGTTTACTTGGGTAAACATTAAATTAAAAAGCACACAGCAATGGAAAATGTCTCACCAATAGTCATAGCTCTCATCCCAGTTGTCAAAATGTACCAGGAAACGATTGTCCACCATATCTGTTACCGTAGCAACACAGATGAAGGCAGGATTCTTTTTGTCTACAGCTTCCAGCTTCATTCCAACTCGAAAGCCTGATGGGATCACTGTCTACACAAACACACAGATTTAATTAGAGATAAACACATACTTAACAGCGAGACCTCCTCCCTCACTGCCCTCCTGGTTCTAAGGCCCTCCATCCATCACTGTTTTCACACAATTTAAAAATCATAGACTAGTTTCATCGACTGCTGCTTTCCAACAAGCAGGAACAAGAAAAAGTTCTCCTGCTACACCCAACTAACTGTCAAGCCTCAAAACAACAACCTCACCGAGTCTGAAATAATTAATTTTAACATATGGTTTGGTACCTTAGTTAGAAGACTATTTCTAGTCAGGCAAGTTTTAGTCACCAGAGAATTCCCTTTTTTCCTGCTTTTCCTTGATTACAGATTGAACAACGAAAATTATTACACCTAAAATAGGCACTTAATCAAGTTAAAAATGTGCATGAGTCAGTACAAATCACTCCCACTTCTGAAAGGATCTCTCAAAAGAGTACTCTACTAAAAGTAGGTCATGTTCATATAGGGAAGGCTGTGAATTATTACGACTTCTACTTACCATCACAGATACTTTTATTCACAACAACAAAAAAACTCATGGAACATGGGGACATGGAACAAAAACAATACAAGCTCAGTAAGAGTTAATACTTGAGGTACAGTGAAATGTAAACACCTTACAATCTTTTGAGGAAAAATATCCTAATCGAAGAGTAATGGGCCTGGATATCAATTATGCCAATCCCCACACATTATAAGTCTTTGCTACCCTTCTAAAAAAATCCTTCTGCTCAGACTGAAGCAGATGCTATTCTAACCACCTCAGAAAAAGAGATATTCCCTCTCTTTTAAATGTAGTTACACATTTATAGCTACAGAATTGTAGACAGTTGTATATCTGAAAGTGTTAGACTAGGTCCTGTCTGAATTGAGGGGCAGGCACTAACGACAGACATCTTTACTAGACATTTAAGTCCCAATGTTATTTATCAGAGTTCTGAGCAGAAATATTTGAGTATTCCAAGGTTGAGGAATCTAGAAATAGGAAAAATAATTGCCTCTTGGATAAGCATAAGATTAAGTTATATGCCAGTAATGCAGAGAATTGAAGAAGACAGTTCAAGGCAGCTAATCACACTCCTGGCTGAACTCATCTTCAGAAAATCAGACAGGGATTAAGGAACCTGGGGCAGCGACGGGGGCTGCATGACCTCCTGCATGGGGTCAGTCTTGATGGAGACTACCCACTGACAAAGCAGGATTTAAGCTTCCGCAGTTAATCTGTCCTTTCAAGTAAGAATTTAAAATAATCTGGCTCATTATCTCTATTAGGTTCCTAAATTGAGACACACATTCAACTACTCTTCATAAGTCATCCTGGTTTAGGTTTAATTCGATCAGGAAACATTCCAGCTGTTAGACTGATGCCCTCACAACAACAGGTTAATGATTTCCAAAATGGAGGGTATTGGGAGGGAGCTGGTTTTCTCCCACCCCTGATACTTATTCCCATTTGGAGGGAACCGCATCAGTGAAGCATACTGGCTTCCCTGCAGCCTCTCACTCCTGGTTACCTGATGGGTGAATTTAGAAGGACTTGGTCATACTCTTGAGAATAAGCCAGCCCGTAGGCACACGGCTTCCACTCTGCTCCTCTAGGGGCAAGCTCCTACCCTGCAGGAGGGCAGGTTCACCTTGGCCCAGGCTCCCTGCAGGGCTTGAGTTGGGGCAGGAAGGTGGCTGGTTAATCTCTTTAACTCTAGGGCTCAGAATCATGACATTCACTGACTGCAGATATAGGCCATGTCCTCCAACCCAGCCCATCAGTTAGAAAGATGGCATTCTGGTTTTCCACCTGCTAGCTTTCTTTCCTTCTTCCCAATTAGATCAGAACCAAGGCCAGAACTCAAGCCCAGGAATACCAGGGCCCTGTTATGAATTGAATTATGTCCCCACAAAAGACATGCTCCAGTCTTGACCCTCAATCCTGTAAAGAGAACCTTTGATGATGCTATTACTTATGAGGAGGCCAAAGTGGATGAGGGTGGACCCTAATGCAATATGACTGGTACCCTTATAAGCAGAGGACATTTGGACATGGCCAGGAGAACGCAGACAGGGGAGAGATGGCCATGTGACAGAAGCAGAGGCTGAGCTGAGGATTGCTGGCAAGCCACCCTCAGAACCCTAGAACTTCAGAGAAAGCATGGCCCCACGGACCCCTACATTTTGGACTTCCAGTCTTCAAAACTGTGCGATAATAAATTCCTGTTGTCTAAACCTATTAATCTGTGGTACTTTGTTACAGCAGGCCTAAAACAGGCTCCCAGAGAAATGCCAATAGAGGACCATGCATTGAAACTCAGGAATACAGGTCAAGAAATAGGAAATGCACACACTCCCTGACTTGTTTCTGTTATACTGCCAATAAAGCTATAAGCTAGAGTGGAGGAAAATCATAGTCTCCAGCTATCCCCTGCATGTAAATCCAAACAGGGCTATATTCATCTCGCAAAGTGAATCCCATTTGAACAGCAAACCTATGTGAGAATTACAATGAAATATCCCAGTTAATTTAAGCTATTGTTTACGCACCTTAATTGTAAACTAGATCTTTTACATGAAGAGAAGACCTGAGTTTTGTACTATGTTGCCTTCTACCATTCAATTAAAAAGACAACCCTGATTTTGTTATACCATGGGTGTTATTAGATTATAAGCTAATTTTAAAGTTTAATTAAGATAAGAGTACTCTATTTACCAAAGCAATAAAATTTATTATAGTTCCTTGTTATCACTTGTAATTTATCCTATGAAACACTCCATATCCACCTCCTCTAAAAGGAAAAGTATTTTTGATATACTTACTATGTTCTGATTTTCAAATAATGACTTAGGAGCAGCTTGAGCTTTGCATGTCTTAAGATAGGTCTGCCAATTAAATTCTTCTTCTTTATATCCTAGAGTAAGCACATATCAACAGACAGTAAAATAAAATATTTTATACTTAGTTTTCCCTTCCCAATTCAATCTGCAACTCCAACATGCCCCAATCAAGCAATCAAATGATTTATTAAAAAAAAAAATCAAAGTTTAACTCATAAATTAGATTTGGTCATGTTTATTTTCAAAAGATATTATTTTTTCAATTCTGAATAAATAGTAATAGTTATAAGAAAAGGAGCAATGAAGCAAATACAAATCATACCCAGATGCACTTGGTTTCATTACAGTGCTACTTCTATCAGTACATTGGTAGAATTCCTCAGCAGTGGACTAGTGAACTGTAGTAGTCAAATTCTTTATTTTTCCTTCACCTGTTCTATTTTGAGAAGCTAATTGTGGGAACAAGTGGGAAGTTGGAAATAAAAATAGTAATAAAACAGATAAAATCATTTTTTGCCCCTCACTGCAAGAATGACAATGCAAGGTTTATGAAGTAAGCATGTCTGCAAATTAAAATAAGGGAAACAGCCTTGCCTTAATTTTCAGAATTTCATTACAGCCAACATATCCTTTAAAAAGGAAATTGGGGAGACAACCAGCAAGATGGCGGCAGAGTAAGGAGCTCCTAGAGTCAGCTTGTGCTTCAGGACAGTTGGTGATCACCCAGAGCTATCTAAAGCACCTGTTTGGGGCCTCCAGGAGACCAGAAGTACATTCTGCAACATCCGTGAAAGAATGGAAGGAGGAGACTGCCCATCTGCAGGGAAGATTCAGGAGTAGAACCCTCCACGCCCCGGGCTGGTGCCCATCCTCCACTGGAGGCACAAGCCGCCTCGGGAGCTATTCTGTGGCTGGAATTGGAGGCTCCACTTCCCAAAAATACGGGCGGAAGAGACCGTTGGGAACCAACTTCAGCTACTGATTAGTAAATTTGGCAGGCTAAAGTGTAATCCTAAGAACAGCTAAAGTTTGAACCTGTCCTAGTCAGAAAGAGGTCAGTAGCTGCTATCTTAACTCTGTGCCTGGCACGAGGGGAAGCTGAAAGACT
>PVKH010021532.1:0-14298 GCA_004027955.1 Chaetophractus vellerosus | reverse complement strand
CCACAGTTATTACCCACCGCTATCCTTCATTAAATGGTAATGTTCTCCCCCCCTGATTAGGTGCACTGCTCTTTCAAAGGGAGCTGATATCAAGCTCTTCTTTTTTCCCCATCCTCTCTTTCTTACCTTGTGGATTTTTGGTTATCAGTACAGGAATGGGGTCAAACTCATCTTCCGCCACCTTGTCCGAGCCCTCAGGGACATCAAAACCTGAGATGAGATTACTATCTTCTGCAGCTTAATATAAAATGCAAGTACACAGGCAGAAACAACAGAGGTAGAGATTAGCAAACGAGCAGAAGTGTAAGAGGCACAAAGTCCCAAGTGTACAATCACTGCTGTTTTTCAAAGGTGTAAGTACTTCTTTTGGGGGATGAAATAAAAGTAGTGAAACCGGAAAACTCAGAGATATAGAAAAAAATGTTTTAGAGTTGGCCATGTCATAACTTTCAAAACTGATCAAGGAGAAGGGTTATTGGAGGAATTCTCTCCACCACCTAAGACCGTTAATTCTACTTATTGTGAGGGTAGCTCTTCAGTGTGCTAAGTCACAAAGACACAGGCATCAGCCATTCGTAGTCTTTATTGAGGAAAGAGGCCTGACTCACATGCAAAATGAACAACAAAACAAAAACAAAACCAGGGGTAGGAGGTAAGTAGCGGCTTTTTAAGAAGCAATCACTACACAAGGCAAACAAAATCCTTCGAGAAGGACTCACTGCTCTGTGACTGAGAGAAAAAACTTTTAAACTACTCTGAGGCCTCACGGAATGATGGGACGCTTGGATGTCAAGCAGAAGTTTGTTACAATATTCTTTTCAATTTTAATGAAAGCTACCCCTGAGTGAGTGCAAGCTGAGCACCTATTTTGCAAGGGATGCTTCTCTAATTACACTCTGCTGCTGACACACTCCTGCCAGACTTAATGGTTTAAATAGGTAACTTCCCTCTGCATGCTTTATTTTAAAAAATAATCATTTTAATGGTGTCGGGGGGGGGGGAGAAAACTCAGTTATTACCACGGCAAACCACGGGGTAATTACATTTAGTCATCCAGGGGAGCCTGCCTTCTTGAATTTCCTTCAGAAGGATTTAATCTGCTCCTTTTCTACACATTTGCCCTTTCCAGAAACCACTTTCCCTATCCAGGCACAGAAAGGAGAAGTTTAGCAAATGCCTGTGTCCAGTAAGCCGGCCTTTGTGTCTATCACTTTTATAATATATAATATATCGCTTAACAGAACTCAATTCAGGCTACCTCTCTACCAAAAGCTCAAACCAGTTATTAACCCAAGTCTAAGATATGTAGATGGTAGATTAGCAAGAGAAACTGAACAATCATGACTTAGAGGTGAACTAAATTTCAAAACTTTCCCAAATTCAGTCTTTGAGGACTGGACTTTTTGAGGAATGATGCCTGTGTCTTTATTGCAGCCATCACTATCACTGATGAAATCATTTCAGGTTCTGAGGCCAACAAGTATCATTAATAATGATCATCAGCCAGTGGATGTGAACCCAGTCATCTACTTGAGTGACTACAAAGGTACATGGCTCTGCCTTTAATAAGGAATATAGAATCTGAACACTCCAGGTTCTTGCCAGAAAGCAATATCTCTATCACTCTATTCTCTAAGACTCATTCAGTGTTTTAGCTGACAGGTGTTACAACATGGTGGTAGAGTGCAAACTCAACTTTTCCATCCTAAGGAGGTGGATAAAAAATTCACTAGCAAAGATGATTGGTAAGGAAAACTCTCAGGGGTCGTTCAGTTCTTCTCTAAGGATACATGTGGGCCCAAGAAGAAGAAAGCATTTACCTTTATGGCCTGGAGCAGAGATTGCTATGGGGGCAAATTCTTCCGGAAGGTCAGTAGTAGGGTTAGAAAGCAGAGAGCAATCAAGCAGGGAATCTTCCCCGGTGAGAGAATCTGAGTCCAGATTAACAGCGTCCCAGGTCAGTGATGGCATTAAATGGCACATACAACAATGTCATGAGATTAGAACTTTAGCCTTTAAGTTAATGCATTTACATGTTATATATACAAGTCAAGGCAGGAGAAAGAAAACCAACAGGAACATGTAAAGTCCTCTGGATTTCCGTCCCTAGAAACGTGTATTTCTGGATTCCTCTCATCATTAACATATAAATATGTAAGAGTTTTTGCTCAGAGGTTGCTGGTTAAGCAAGTCTGTGATTTGGATGCTAATGTGATGTTAGCAACTTAGTCCTCAGCAAATGTCTTTGGGAAAAGGGACTTGGCAAATAAAGACTTTCACTTCAACTTTCCAAAAACATTCATGGAAGAATGTAGCTATAGGCCAAGGTATACAAGCTGATGAGGAGAAGGTTGTCCCTGGCATGTTGTTAGCAGAATGTGACATGATTAAACAGAATTCAACCCGAATCCCACCCAAAATATAATATTCATGCCTTCTTACTAGTATTCTTTAAATTTGAATTACTCCTTTGAACACATGATTTGGCTTTTAGGTAGTTTTCTGGAAGAAATACTGTGATTCTACAGCAACCAAGTGAGGGTAAGGAAAATGAATTTATATCATCTTCTGAGTTCTTTTATTTAGTTTTCCCTTTTTTTATTTCACCTGGAATAATTTATTCTCACACTTCCTAGGCTTCTAATTGTTTTTGTTCCAAGTTAAGAAATCAGATACTTATATTAAGGTAATTATGGAATCAATAAAATGAAGGTTATTAAATCTGTATTTATGGGCAGTGAAGAAATTCTACTAAGATTTAACTTTGAATTTTGGGTGAAAGCAGTGCTAGATCCAGGGACGATTTCAACTTTGCCTACAATTTAGCAGCAAATCACATATATATGATTAAAACACTGTCCTGGGACTAGGATGTCAACAACACAGACGACAGCTCCATGGACACCACTGCCACTGCCGCTTAGGAAAGACTGCTCAGCAACTTGGAGGAGTTAAGGCATCCTTACCGCTCAGCAGAGTGCTTTAATTAAGGAGGTGGAAGGAACCTGCCACCTGTGAAAAGAAATACTGTAACCAGAGAAAGAAGCCCAGGGATCACTCTACAAAGAACGTGGCTCCAAAATGTACTCTCTGCTCTTCGATGAGGAAATAAGTGCTCAGCATCTAAAAACTGGGACTGAAAGAACAATGCAGAGCACCTACTCTAGGAGGAACTAAGCACTCTGTAAAATAAGCCCTCTATCATCTGTCATGGGTGGAAAGGGGGGCTCTGAGGGCCCACCCCACTGACTGGCCCCTGCAGCTGCAGGGGCACCTGACTGACCTGTGCGGTTCGAGGTAACAGATTCCGTCTGTGATGGAAGGCGCTGGGGCACTGGGGGCTCCAGTCCTGGTATAAGACTCTCAACAGCAACATCAGCCTTTTCTTTTGTAACAGAACAGTAAAAGAGGAGAGGAAAGGGTTAGGGAAAGGGGGGTGGGAAGATTCTTTAGAAAATTCTGTGAGGGCTTTCATCTACAGACCTATAAAATGCCAGTCTCAGGCGAGATGGAAAACATAATCAGTTACTTTATTTCTGCTGCTCTCAGCGTCTGGACTTCACTGATTGAGCATGCATGGGCAAGGTTAACCACTGTGGCCAGTCTCAGTGACCCTCAGTTCTTATAGATAAATGCAGAACACAGCCACCCAGCAGCTCTCTTTCATGTCAGAAGAGAGCAGGGCTGAAAGGCATCTTCATCCCTTCTGGCAAATTTGCTTTTCTTAGTGAACTGACTTCGGGTCAAGCCATCCTCTGTGCCATGCAAAGGCCACTACGCCGTGTCAAACCCCACCCCACGACATGGCTGGTAAGTGTTCTGCCCTGGGTGACACCCTTCAGCCGGAAGTCCGCCCCTCTGGAGGGTCACGGCACTCTGTGTTCTAGGACTTTTAGCCCAAAGGCCTCATTATGTCCTTCCTGGAATCTAGAGGCCTTGGACATTTTGGAGGTCTTGCCCATCTTGCTATTGGAGCACAGGAAAATGCAAGTGGGTAAGCAGACTGAGCTCCTGCCTTGCATTTTACTCATGGGCTTAAACCCGGAGCAAAGTGTTTTCTTGGTTCTTGATACCTGGCACATACAAGGGATTTCTAAAGAGGAATCTGCTAAATTCCATTAAGTTCAGTAAAGCTAAGGTTCAGCGCAAAACCAACTTCTTCCACAAATCTTTTGTAACTACATGGGAATTTTTCGTCATTCCTCTTCATAAGAGCTTTCTGCTAGAAACCTCAGGATATCAAGAAAGCCAAAAATAACAGTGTTGTACCCCTGGAAGGCAGAGAAAACACTTCATTTGGGGTGATAAGTGAGACTAAATAGCCCTGGCTTCTGGGTTAGCATCAGGCGTGAGTCCCAAACCAGAGGCTTCGTGGCATTTCCACTCCTCATGAAGGCTATTCACTAGGGATCTGTTAACCAGTTATTTATTTATCATTCTTGAAACACACACACACATATACGTATAACTGAAGAAACAGAGAGGATGAATTTACCGGTTACAGCATCGGAAGTGCTACCAAAAGGATCTGTCATAGGCAAGAGGTCAGGGAGCAGAAGAGAAGTGTCAGGAGATTTGAGTCCCTCAATTAGTTTTTCTAGGTTGGGCAGAGAGGTAAAGAAAAAGCAAAAATGCAATGAGATATCAAAGCAAGCTAATCGTTTACCACTTGCTATTCTGCAAAGATTGCCAACATTCTGCATAGATTCACCATAAGAGTGAACATTGTTAGTATCTTGTTAACAACAGGCTTTCAAAGTTCAAAGTTTAAAAATGATTATTTTCCCAATTGAAGTCGTCACTTTGTGAGGCATCCAAGATGATGCCCTAGGTTTGTTATTTGGGGTATAACATATCATAAAAATAACCAATTTTAAGTGTACAATTTGATGAGTTTTGACACATACATACATTCATATACTCACCACTGAAAAAATGTACAGAACATTTCTATCACCCCACAAAGTTTCCTTGTGCCCCTTTGAAGTCAACCCCTCTTCTCATTCCCAGCCAACCACTGACCTGCTATCTGTTACTATAGCATCTTTTCTAGAAATTCTAATAAATGGAACCAAACAGTATACAGTCCTTTGTGTCTGGCTTCCTTCATGTAACATAATACTTTCGAGATTCATCCACGCTGTGGCATGTATCAGTGGTTTATTCTGTTACTGCTGAATAGTGTTCCATTGTATGGATGTACCACATTTTGTTTATCAATTTACCAGTTGATGGACATTCGGTTGTTCCCAGGTTTTAGCTCTTAAAAATGAAACTGCTATAATTATTTGCATACAAATCTTTGTGTATTCATTTACCTTCTTGGGCTTAGTTTTGAATCTCTTGCTCTTTTTTTCCCAGACTTGTGTTTAGAAACAGTTTATAATTCACTAAGATAATCAATTCAACCACACCTAAGTTAATGTCAACAATTATTTATCATCTTCCAACTGTGTGCCTGTGACATGCTGGTACCCTTATTAAAGCTGCAGATGGATTACTGTTCATGTCTTTTGGCTAAGAAATGAAAAGGACATGAGAAGAAACCATGTTGGTTCCATTTCATAACTTAATGGGTGGCGACACGCACACATTAAGATCCTTCCCAAAAACGATTCTTTTAACCCTGATCCATCAACAACCCTCTAGTTACCTTTAACCTGTTAAAGGAAGAGCATTAACGGGAGACAAAATGATGAATCATAGAAGCTTATAGGAAGGAGGGAGTTTAGAGCTTGCACCTCCTTTTTATATATGAGAAAACCAAGACCGGATAAATCCCGAAAATGCCCAGTTAAAGGCATGTCAACAATGTTTTTTCCATCACAGTAATAAAACTGCTATTAAAATAAAACTAAAATTAAAATGTTTAAGAATAAGAAGTGATGTAAAGTTTACATACACGTATGCAACATTTTGATGGATCTGTATTCTTTGACCATCAGGAATTCAGTCAAGCAAAGACTAATATTCATTGAGGGATAGGATCCAAATTTTCTAGTGATCTATATTTTAGGTGATCTATAACTACACACATCAAAGAAAATATTATTTTACTATCTTGGAAAGATAATTTGCTTTGGTATAATTAATACACTGCAGAAAAAGATTTTTATATGAGAAGCCAATTTACCATCTTCAGAGTTTATGGCATGTAAAACACCTTTGAATTAAATGATAATATGCTATGTTTCCCATTATATCTGACTTGCATTGAATAAAGAAAGGAAGAAAAAAAATGAAAGCTTCTCAATAGCAGAAAAAAAATCGAGGGTACTAACCAAGTATACAAGTACAATCATTTTAGTATTTAATCTTCCACTTATAAGAAAAACTGTTGAAAAGATCTTTGATAATTTTTAGTGTATTGGCAAAAATAAGACACTTTTCCTAACATGTCTAAATTTTCATCATTCTGAACACAAGTTTTGTTATATTCCTTAAAAAAAAAAAACCTGCTTTTACTTTTAAAACTCATATATTTGCATTCTTGTGACAGTTTGAAATTATTTTATGAATCCCCAAAAGAAAAAGACTATGTTTGTAACCAAATCTATTGCGCTGGGTGTGGTACCCTTTGATTTCATTAAATTCAGTTCAGTGGCCTTTGATTAGATCACTTTAGGGCTTTTGATTGGACTACATTAGTGAGGCGTGAGCCAGCTTGATGGGTCTGATATAAAAGGAAACAGAGAGAGAGACTGTGGGTCACAAGAAAAGGAAGCTTCCATGTTTATCCTGTCATGTAAAGAGAGGACTAGAGGACTGCTTACGCATGAAGCCCCTGGAGGAGGCTGGGCCCATGGAGCAGCTCAAAAGGAGATGAGCCCTGCTATATGCCTGATAGCGTACAGGTGAACTTGGAAAGAAAGCAGAATAGCCAAGACTGATATAGGAGGCCCGGAAAGAGACAAGCCCTGTGCCTGGTTGCATCTGTATAAAATGTAAAGGCCCAAACTTACTTGCCAGTCTGGTAACATGCTATACATACTGCTTTTCAATACTTTCACTCAACAATATACATCATAACACCTTCTTAAGTCACCGATGATATTCTTCAATATCAATTATTCTTGCTGAATAGTATTATTTCATTGTATAGATCACGGGTTCTTAACAAGGGGTCTGTGAGCTTGAATTGAAATTCAAAAAAATATTATTCTTGTGGGGAGGCGTTGGTGTGGGTGTAATATATTTATTAAATAATACACAGTGTAGTGTGGACTTAGTAAGGTGTCTGTGGTTTTCACTTGACTGGCAAAGGGGTCCATGGAACAAAAAAGGTTAAGAACCCCTGGTATAGATGAAATTTATTTAACCAATTTCTGATTGTTTGACATCTAGCTTATTTTTGCAATTATGAATGTAAATTTATAATGAACATATCTGTAGAAAAATATTTAAGCATACCCATGTTGTCTTAGAATGACTTTTTAAGAAATAGAAATACTAAGTCAAAAAGAAAGTAAAGATTTAAAGGCTTTTGTTATATACTGCCAAACTATCCTCACAAAGAGTTGTACTAATTGACATTCCCACCAGCAGGATTTGAGCATGTCCATTTTCTTCTACCTTGTCCAAGCCCTAGGTGGTGGTGGTTGTTTTTCCCATCCTTACCAGTCTGAAAGCTAAAATAACAGCATCTCACTGTTTTATAATTGATCCTTCTTGGATTAAAAATATTTACTGATATTTAACATAAGCCCAGTAAAAATTCCAATATCCTTCTTTGTAGAATTGCAAAAGCCAATTATCAAATTTATCTGGAAGGGTAAGGGCCCCCAAATAGACAAAAAATATCTTTAAAAAGAACGAATTTGGAGGACTCTCACTTCCAGACTTTAAAGCATATTACCTAGCTACAGTGGTAAAAACAGCATGGTACTGGCATAAAGATGGACAGATTGACCAATGGAATCAAATCAAGAGTGCAGAATAGACCCTCACATTTATGGTCAAGTGATTTTTGACAAGGCTGTCAAACCCACTGAGCTGGGAACCCACCTATTCAACAAATGGTACTGGGAAAACTGGATATCCATATCTAAAAGAAAGAAAGAAGATCCTAATCTCATACCTTATATAAAAAATTAATTCAAAATGGATCAAGGGAAAAAAATTGGATCAAGGACCTAAATATAAAAACTAGAACCAAAAAACTCTTAGAAGAAAATGTAGAGAAACACCTTCAAGATCTTGTGCTGCGGGGTGGGGGGTGGTTTCTTGGACCTTACACGCAAAGCATGAACATCAAAAGAAAAAATAGATAAATGGGACTGCCTCAAAATTAAATACTTTTGTTCTTCAATATACTTTGTCAAGAAAAAAAAGGGCACCTACTCAATGGGAAAAAAATCTTCAGAAACCATAAATCTGATAAGGGATTGATCTCCATGTTATATAAAGAGATCACACAACTAAATGACAAAATGACAAGCAACCCCATTAAAAAATTGGCAAAAGAATTGGACAGACATTTTCATGAAGTGGAAATAAAATGGCCAGAAGACACATGAAAAGATGTCCAACATCACTAGCTGTTAAGGAAATACAGATCAAAATTACAATGAGATATCATCTCATACCATACAAACTGGCCATTATTAAAAAAACAGAAAACTTCAAGTGCTGGAGGGGAGGTAGAGAAATAGGAATACCCTTCGCTGTTAATGGGACTACAGAATGGTGCAACCTCTTTAGAAGGCAATCTGGAAGTTCTTCAGGAAACTAAATATAGAACTGCCATATGATCTGGCAATCCTGCTACTAGGAATATGTTCAGAAGAACTGAAAGGATGTAAACAGATATTTGCACAATGATGTTCATAGCAGAATTATTCACAATTGCTAAATGATGGAAACAACCTAAGTGTCCATCAACTGATGAATGGATAAGCACAATGTGGTATAATCATATGACAGAATATTACTCAGCTGCAAGAAGAAATCAATTGGGGAAGCACATAACAACATGAAGGAACCTTGAGGACATTATGTTGAGTGAAATAAGCCAGACACAAAGGGATGAATATTGTATGGTCTCACTGATATGAACTAAATATAATGAGGAGACTTATAGGGTTGGACTATGAAGCGTGGGTTGGTGGGAGATGGAATGTGGGATGAGAAGGGCAAGAAACTGCTGAATGTATGCAGAATGTTTAATAAAATAAAATGTAAATACGTGGTAATAGTTGACTTGATGGTAACACATAATGAATATAACAAACATTGTTGATTTATTGATGTGATTGTGGCTGAAATGAGTAGTCTAGGAAGATGAATGTTAAGAGGATAGCTGGAGGATATATTGGGAATGTAAAACAATGATTTTGGAAGTAGATGAGGATTATGGTTAATAATAAAAATACAGGAGAGTTCTACTACAGGGTGTTAAGAATGTGGTGATACATGGGGGAAATATGTAATTTATGGACTATAATTAACAACAACATTGGAATGTTTTTGTAGCAAAAGCAAAGTTGGTACTATGTTAATTCTAAAGGTTAAAAAGAATGTTTTCTTTTTCATTTTTTTCATTTGTAAGGACACCTAGACTATGTCATTTAACTAATCTGTGTTCATCTGTGTATCTTTCTGAACACTAAAGGAACAACAGAGTTAGCATTTGGAATTATGAGAAATAAAAGTGCCTGAAAAAGAACTTTTTAGGAGTAATGTTTCCATAACTTGTTGAGTTGCCTTTTTCTGTTCTTTTATTTTTGTGAATTTGAAATAAAGTTGTTAATTTAAAAATTTTAAAAATATTTACTGGGTAATTTACATTTCTTCTTTTGTGAATTATCTGTTCCTATTTTTCTGTTGGAGGTGTCTCCTTATCTCCTTTCCATCACTATACTCAGGTCTTTCTCAAGTCTCTCGGGTTCCCAGATAAAAATGAGTCGGGGGAGAGACGCACTGAAATCATGGTTAAAGGAATGGAAAGGGAGGACCCTTCAAGAAAAGTGAGTCTAGAATTATTTAGGCTGGACAATGGAAACCGAGTATTTTTAAAGGGAAGGATTAGCAGTATTCTGAAATTTAGAGGAAATGTGAGAAAAAGGGTTTTCTATTCCGAACACCTCCCCTTCTCCTCTTAAACATAACTCGAGGGGCAGTGAGGACAGGGGAGGAGGAGAGGGAAGGAGGCAGTTGCTAGAGTTGGATCTAAGAATTAATCCATTTCAAGCTCTTTTCTTATACCTCTCTACTCAAGACTTAAGTCACTGGGTAGTGGATGCAGCTCAAGTGGTTGAGCACCTGCTTCCCATGTATGAGGTCCTCCAAAAAAAAAAAAGAGATAGAGAGAGAGAGAGAGACTTGGTCATAAAAATTATCAACCACAAGACGAGAAAGTGATAAATCCTTCATAAACCAGTATAAGCTTAGATAAGCAAACTCACTTCCTGACATAAGACTGGAATATACTGGAAGTTGTGACCTTTCTCTCTTTTAATATATCAAAAGAAAAGATAGATACCCATTTATCTGGGCTAATAAATTTAAGGGCTTGCTCAAGGCCATTCTAACCCTAATAAGGAATAGGAGCCTGAGAAGTACAGCAGGCTGAACGAACAAACATGGAGTAGTCTGATGCGAGCCCCATCAAAAAAGATGATGTAACTGCTTTAGCACTGTGGCCTTGGAAATTTATGTCTCGTCCAACTTGGGGTGTAAGCCCCTCAGTCTTGTGATGATAGATGATCTTTTGAAAGCTTAAGGACTATACATAGTTCCTATCACCCAGAAACCAGACACTAAGTCATCTGTGACATCTATAAGTTGGAAGCAAAAGTCAGACACTGTGCCTCATGACAAATATGAGTAATCCCAAATTCATTTTAAAGAAGTAAATCTGCAGGAAGATAAACCTCCCAGAGTAAAGGCACACACTATGATCTTAGACTTTTTAACATCACAAGACAGCTGTTGAAAGTGAGGAAGGCACCAGGCAAACAGCTATGAGAAGAAAGGCCCATCTTGACAACAAACCACTAAAAAAACACTTTTTTCTCTTGCCTGCTTTTGAAGAGATGATGAGTGACATTAACCAAGGGGCACTTTTTTTCAAGCCTTTAATTCTAGGAAGAAGCCCTTATGAGGCAACTACTGCTTAGTCTTGTGGAGAGATCTGGATTGAAGAGTTGCTGTAAAAATCTCTTCCACTATTACCAGGGAAAATTCTCTTAATCTTTTACACCACACTTTAAAACTTTTGGCACTACCTATATATACCTTGTCTGTTCCTTAATGCTAACAGAAGGCAAAACTGATGACCACACAGCACAGGGACATCAATGAAATACTTTAGGACTCACTAGCTGTGCTTCGTTTGACAGCATTGTGAGCACATACATGCTCACGACTGTGATATATATACATTTTAAGGAGGTACCAGGGATTGAACCTAGGCCCTCATACATGGGAAGCAGCTGCTCACCCACTGAGCCACATCCACTCCCCAAATGAGAAATGGTTTTATCATTTGTTTGCTTGTTTTGTTTTTTGTTTTTGGGAGGTGCTGGGGATTGAACCCGGGACCTCTCACATGGGAAGCAGGCACTCAACCACTTGAGCTACATCCGCTCCCCATGACTGTGATTTTTATATTTCAGATTTTCTAAGAAATTGTATTTTATGGTGCTTTGCAAAAACAAAAATGCTCCTTAAAAAAGAAAACCAACAATAATTGAGCATTCCTTCACCCATTTTGACAAGCCCTGAATCAAGGAAATCTATTTTAACGGCTCTCAGTTGTGCAAAGGTTAACGGTTTTAAGTGCAAGTTTAATTCCTACAAGAGAAAAGTTCTAAGGCTATATGATACCTAGGTACAGAGACCCAGAACCAAGGATGTACTAGCATTTCCCATCTTTATAATAATTTACAGTTTACATAGCAATTTAAAATATATGATTTCACCCGACCCTCACAACCACCCCATAAGGGAGGGAGGATGGGTTTTAACATCCATAGTTTTAAGAATAATAACACAGTATTTTAAGGGACTTTACCAAGATCATCTATCCTTTAAGTGGTTACAATATGGGTTCTACAAGTTCTAATTCATTTTTTCCCCCTAAACCTTAAATTTAGGTCTCAAGTCAAAGGTGCTGTTGATCTGGGAACTGTCCCCAAAGCAAACATTCACAGATTGAAGGATCATTAGTTTCAGGTCAAGAATCAGCCAGGGGTAAGAATGGGGAAAAAAGGCAAAAGTAGCAGAAGCAGAATGACCACCAGCTGCTTCTAAGGAGTTGGGTCCATCTATTTGCTTTTTCAAAGGGACTGAGAGAGATGATACGGCGTGGTTTCTGTCCCGAGGAGGGTAGCAGGGAGGGAAATCGTTGACATTCATGAACTCCAAATAGAGAACGTCCAATTACTGTTTCAAAAACTTCCTCAATCCAAACACACTAACTATTTCTTAGTTTTCCAATTGCTTGCTTAAAATCAGGATATGGCAGACCAAAAGGGATATTCAAAGTCAAAGGCACCTCCCTGCTAAAGAGGCAGGGCCAGAAGGTCTTCAGGTCATGGCAGAGCCAGGACAGGGAGACCAGGTCTCCTGACTCGCACTTCTTTTTTAATTAATTAATTGTGATAAAATATGCATAATATAAAGATCATTTTAAGTGAACACTCCATTGACATTGAGTGCTTTGACAGTACTGTGTAATTTTCATCACATTATCTATTTCTAGCCTATTTTCATCATCCTAAACCAAAAATCATAGCGATTTAGCAATACCTCCCAGCACCTCTGGTACCCACTTAATCTGCTGTCTCTATGAATTTGCTTATTCTCAGTATTTCATATGAGAGAAATCATACATTTCTCTTTTTGTTTCTGGCTTATTTCACTCAACATAAAGTCTTCAAGGTTCATCCATGTTGTAGCATGTACCAGCACTTCTTTTTACTGCTGAATAATATTCCATTGTATGGATATATCACATTTTGTATATCTATCCATCTCTTGTTGGACACTTGGATTGCTTCCACCTTTTGGCAATTGTGAATAATTCTGCTGTGAACATCTGTTTTAGTCAGCCACAGGGGTGCCTTTTGAAATATACCAAAATTGGTCGATCTTTATAAAGGGTATTTATTTGGGGTAGAAGCTTACAGTTACCAGGCCACAAAGCATAAAGTTCTTCCCTCACCAAAGTCCACGTGTTGGAGCAAGACAGCTGCCGACGTCTCCAGTGTTCAGGCTTCCGGGTTCCTCTGTTCCCGGGGCTGCGTTTCTCTCCGGGCTTAGCTTCTGTTTTTTCCACAAGTTCAGCTGTAGACCATGAGGCTTTTTATGCGTTGTGTCTCTCCACAAGGCCAGCTGTAGACTATCGCGAACGGCTCACTTGTTTTCTCCTGGAGCACTTCTCTCCAACATCAGAACTGCTTCTCAAATTTCCTTCTCCAATCTTCTGTCTTGCTTTTTAAACTTGAGACCACATCCACCGAGGGGTGGGGCTCAACGCCCTACTCACTGCAGCCCAGTCAATGCCCTAATCATAAACCAGTCATGCCCAGATGAACAGATGAGTTTACAAGCATAATCCAATTTATATTTTTGGAATTCATAATTACATAAAATTGCCAAACCATTTCAACATCGGTGTACAAATATCTATTTGAGTCCCCGCTTTCAGTTCTTTGGAGGCATATAACATAGCAGTGGGATGCTGGGTCATATGGTAATTCTGTACTTACCTTTCTGAGTAACTGTCAAATTGTTTTCCACAGTGCCTGCACCATTTTACATTGCCTCCAGTAATGAATGAGTGTTCCTTTCTCTACTTCCTCTCCAACACTTGTAATTTTCCATTTTTTCAAATAGCAGTCATTCTAATGGGTGTGTGTGGCAGTTTGATATAGTTATGAATTCCAAAAATAAATATTGGATTATGCTTGTAAACTGGTCTGTTCATCTGTGCATGATTAAGTTATGATTAGTGCATTGATTGGGCCATGTCAGTAGGGTGTTGAGCCCTGCCCCTTGGTAGGTGGGGAATCAAAGATAAAAGACATGGCAAAGGACAGACTTGGAGTTTTCTGAGTTGGGAACTCTGATGCTGAGTTTTAATGCTGGAGCCTGGGAAGCAGCCACAGAGGAGCTTGGTCATGAGGAAGGAGAGAAGGCCCCAGGGAAAGAGATGAGCCATTTGACTGACAGTTCACAGCTGGTCTTGTGGAGTGAGGCAAAGCCTAGAGAGCCTCATAGTCTACAGGTGACCTTGTGGAGATAGCAGAGGAGCTGAGCACAGAGAGAAACGGAGCCCTGGGAAGAGAGGAACCT
>PVKH010021531.1:0-14306 GCA_004027955.1 Chaetophractus vellerosus | reverse complement strand
AGCTGTTAAGGAAAAGCTCTCAATTGAGGAAGAGCTGGAGAAATGCATCCAGGATTTCCTAAAGATAAAAATTCCAGATCGGTTCCCTGAGAGAAAACATCCTTGGCAATCTGAACTTTTACGGAAGTATCATCTATAGGGGTGGGCTGGGGATGGGAGAATAAACAATCCATGTCATCATTTTGGAATAAACCTCCTAAAAATGAGTTCATATTTTAAAGGAAAAATAACTATTACTAATACACATTTGTTAGAACAAAATAGCCCATTGATATTCTACTGCCTACTTTACCTAGTTCACCTTAACATGTGAATCCACAGGGTAGAATTCTTTCCAAATGTGGAAGTACAAGGAAATGTTTCTTTTTGTTTGTTTGTTTGTTAACTTGGTCCCACGCGCTGAGTCCCTTATATATAATGAGACTCAGCCACGTAAGAATAGCTAAGAGGCCTTGGGAATACATTTTTCCCAAACTGGGTTCTTCCCTCAGTTTCTACCTCCCTCCTCTGGATGAGGATATGGTAGAAAGAGTTCTGTCCCAGTGGCATATATTTGGATTTTTAATTTTGCTCCTTCTTTTGTTTATGGGTTAAGGAATGAAAGGCAGACTTATATGACTTTTCACTCTAATCTATTATGTGCCAGTTTATATTGATTCTGTATGCATGAGTATTTGTGCAACACGTGCACAACTGAATATGTATATACACACAGTGCACATGACCTTGGCCCCTGGACATCGTAGGAGGTGTGCCTCTTACTGCCTGGCAGCCCTCTGGGAGCACTTCAGACAGATGGGTCTTTGCCCCATTCTTAAGACCCTTCTCAGAAGATTTCCAGCCTTTCTTGACAACACTTTCCAACATGGAATAACCCTCATCAGCAGCAAATTGTCTTCCTTATTTTGAAATCAATACCTTCGGGCACTATTTTACTGCTCTGCTCTTTCTCTGCACTTGGAGAGGGTGAAAAGAGCTGGCCAAGCATTGTTTGTATTTTTAAAAATTCACATCAATAAGAAATTACTACAAGATGACCCTAGACTCAGCTTTCTCTACTCTGAGCTAAATTATCTCCCTTCTCTCAATGTTTTCAGAGTTCTTACTGCCCACTTTTTAATGAAGTGGCCTATTCATGTAATCCATATTAAATTCTCTGTTTTCCTCTTTAGTTATGGAGCTGAGAACAACACACAGTACTTGAATGAGGGTGCAACCTTTTGTTTATTTGTTTGTTTGTTTGCTTGTTTAGGGGGAATTATATTCCACATACCTCCTGATAATATCTCGTGATTTTTAAAAACTACACTGCTACACTGTTACTTGCTTGTAGTCAGGTTCATGTTTAGTTTGCCTTTGGGATTCTAGAATTTGGCTGTGCCCATACAAGGATTTGGTTGTGTCATTTTTGTGATGTGTATAAACAATGCAACTGGGTAACTGGAGCTCCAAAGTAAAGGTTTTAGCTTTCTAAACCATCTTTATTGACTACATGTTGGCCTGTATAGACACAGCCAAAAGGAAACTGTTAAAAGTCATCCATCCTTGTAACTCTGTATTCTATTAATGTACCAAAAGCTCTTTAGGAGAAATGTGGTAAATGAAGGTTTTATTTTCTATTTTCCGCATTCCTCATGCATTTCAGTGGGAACTGAAAAAAAGGAATTGATCTGTCAGTCATTAATTGTGTGCCAAGCACTCCTGACTTTTTGTGTGTGTCTGAGTGTGTGACTGTGTGTATGTGTATCGCAGGTAATAAAGGCAACTGGATAATGTCTGCAGGAGGGAACAATAATGTCCAATTGCCTCCTTTTGAAATGTACCATTGATGCACATTTATTATGGAAGAGTTTCTGTCTTAATTCAGGTTGTAGACGTCCATTAGAATAGAGATAGCCTTTTGAATTTTTGTAAATTTTGCCTTCACACCTGGGAGACAGACACAGCCAATGTTAAGTTTTGCTTAAATGAAAAGAAATTTCATTTTGGGAATGAAGGTGTCAAGAGAATTATAATTTATGAATTAAGTGTTGTTCTTTTATGTATTAGTAATATATTAGCAGATATTTGATCTTAATTACAGTATAGCTTTGTTTAAAAAGCCTACCAATATATCTTCCTTCTTTTCAGTGTTTCTTGACACCACATCAAAACACCATCATGGTAATAATAGAAGATTTTGCAAAGGATCATGGAGCTTAACAGATCAAGAAGGAATTGTATTTTGGGAAAATATCCCCAAACTCACTTTGGTCAAATGAATCTTATAGTCCCACTAGAAATATTGTCAAAAAGTTTTACATCTAAATCAAATGGCCAAAGTTCCAACTTCCTTCAATTTCGGACCTGATTGTAATGGCATCAAGATAAGGACTCAGTAGTAAGAACTGGAAGGTTGAAATGGCAATCAACCCACTACTGCTATTACATACTTTAAACTGGAAATTAAACACTGCAAAAAAAATTGTCCATGGCACCAATCCTCTGCCCTTTGGTCCTTTGGCCTGATGTTATAAATGATTTTTGCCCAGGTACTCTTTATAACCCCAGTGAAAACTTGTGGTAGAAAATGATTTAAAAGGTTTTTTTTTTTCATTCTGGGTCAACTCTAGACTTGCACCCCATCTGTGGTGAAAAGTCCAAATAGCTAGGACAACAATGTATTGTTTATTTGTGTGGGGGTTGGCTTACAGGTGGAGATAGACTTGGTCAGTAAAAGGCTCTGAGGAGCCAAGTAAATGGAAATCTTCAGACCTGGTTTGAGTCAATGTAGGCCTGCAATGTTGGAAATGAGTTCTGGGTAACTGAGTTAAGAGATACAAAGGTTCTAGTAGCCCTGGTAGTCTCTGTGAATCAGGCCTGTTTTCTTGCAGTTAAAATGGTTTTTTAGAACTTTCAGTTCAATTCTAGAGAGAACAAGATATGTGGTTCACTCTGTGAATATTGGCTATGACAAGGGCCAGAAACTGCTGATATGAAGACGCTAATCAATCACTCGGATGGGTAAAATGAATGGAGACTCCGATACAGAAAGCCCTAACTCCAGTTGCCTCCTGGGAAATTATGGAATGCTAAAAGTCCAGTGAGCTTATGGAGGTCATTCCCTAGAGGTATTTGTGTCTCTTGAAGTCAGAAACCTATTTATAAATCCCCCTATCCACTATCAAAAGAGGTAGTGGTGGACATTTATCAGGAAAAGGGGAAGACAGGAAAGTAAAATCGTTAGGTCATTGTGGCAGTGTGTTCTCTACCCCTCTGTTAAGAAAAACTTGCACGTAGGTGTGGCCATAAAAACAACAAAGTGAAGTGGCTTCCAAAATATGCAATGATGTTATCCTTTGTAACTGTAGGTACAGTTATCGTACTGGAAATGCATGCATGGTGAAATAAAATTAAAAAGGGAACAATGCACAAATTATAAGTGTTCCCTTTACTCTTTATTCCTCCAAAAATATGTGTACCCTAATGGTTTCATTTTGGGGGAAATATCTGTTAAAGGGAAGCTGTCATGGAATTTCTCTTTTTCCCATTGGCCTTAATTCAGAGGCACAGGTGTGTGTTCCTTTTACTGAGCCCCTTAGCTTCCCTTGCTTGTGCTTCTGGATTACTTTTGCTTCCCTGGACTTTCAGTTTCTCTCTGAGTACCCTTTGTCTGTGCCAAGCAAAGCATGCTCCAGTGAGAAAAATAAAAGGCATATATGGAGTTTTGCAAAATTATTTGATACCCACAATGGGAACCAAACTTTGGTTCTCATATATTTTCTTCTACAGTTTCAGCCTTTCAACTTTTTATCTACCGTAGTAGATTAATGCAGAGCATTTGAGTACAGGCATTTTCTGTCACTACACACCACGGTTAGTGGAATTTAACTAATCTTGTTCTTCTAGATGATCTTTACTAGAATTTCTAAAACTCTTTCCATGAACTTTTAGGAAGAATTTTTTGTCACCTCCCCTCAACATAGCAATTTTCAGGCAAAAATGAAGTGAGTTATTTGTCCCCCTGGTGCCTCTGTGACAGATAAATGTTTTGCCAATTTGCATGCTGGGTTACAGGTTTAGCATGGGCCATTTCTTTCTTTAATGTCTCAGTATTTTTGGCATCTTGTAATCTTGATGGCCCACTGTTCCAATTTATTTATTTTCTCTTATATTGTCAAAATAATACGCTAGAGAAAGAATCAGAGTGAGCATTCTGTATTCTGACTTAAAATGTAGTTGGATGTCATTTGTACAGGACTATACAATGATTAATATCTGCAGAGAAATTAGACCAAATGAAACCTGCTGGAATGGGTTTGATTTATATTGCCTTTATCATTCCTGGTTTTAGATGAAATGGTTATTGCTCTCCACTCCTGCTGTAAGAAAAGGGTCTTAAACTTTAATAATCACAGACTTGTGATGCAACCACAGAGCTCATCTGTTTGAAATACCTGTTTTCTCATCTTGCCTTACACTTTGGAATGGAGATTCTTTCCCCAGCAACCTTCATTGCAAACTCTTTAGCAGAATTTTTCAGCACTCAATGTGAATAAATATTGTGTGTAGCATTTTTGTAAAAATGTAGACCCCCTCTTTACCCCAGAGAGTCTGATTGAGAAGGTTTGAAGTGGTGCCAAGGAATGTGCATTTTGAGTAAGCATCCTTCATGATTTTCATGGGGATGATCTGTGGATCTTTGAGGAACTCTGCTACTTAGGGACTATGCAGAGCCCTTCTCAGTGATACGGCCTCACTTCCTTCTCATTTCTCTCACTTTCTTCCTGACAAAAATAAGTATAAGGCAAAACATGCATTATTTATTATCTTAGGAGAAATGGTCCCAAGATGAACACTGCAGGACTAAAGTAGACTAGATTTCCATGATCCCTTTGTCATTTCATCTGCCTATCAAACATAACATCTCCCCAAATTTACATACGTTTGTGGCTTTTTTTCCCCATCTGAAGGCCTGAATCATTACAGTTTTATCCCTGGGTAGATGGGAGGACATCTCTAAGTGAGATTTATCCTAATGACACCCAAAGAGGAACAAAATAATGACTTTTCCCAAGGAGAGTTGTTCATTTCCAGGGTCTTACTCAGTTTGTACCTGAGGAACTTGAGAGTGATCCATAATTCAATGCTGTGTGTGGCCCCAAAGTGGTTCCAATAAATGTACCTAAAAAGGCCACCAAAATGAACACGGCATTATTAGTGAACTCAACTGTATTCCACCAACAAAATCTTGAGCCAATGAACCATTAAGTGTATCCAGTTAACCCATGCAAGACTCTGACACTCTCAGATAATTGAAGATTCCGGTCCCTAACATAAGCTGAGAACTTCAGGCAAAACCCATGAATGAAAATAAGTGCAAAAGAAAGGAATAAGGAGCAAATTCAAAATAGTGGTCATATTCCATGTGTAATGATACAAAGGGAAGTGAAATATTATAATTTTTCATTCATTCTGACCAGTGAAATTGACCATACTATGATCATTCAAACAAAACTTTCTGGAGTCATTAAATGATCTATTTGGCTCTATCCATGGAGCAGAATAACTGGATGGATGTTAAATTCCCACATTTTATAAGAAACAGTTAACAAATGACTTAAAGTCATATTTGTCATGGTATTCAGTGAATATTTAAGTAAAGACTACTGCCCAAAGGAAGTGAAGAATGGTTAGTGAAACTGATGAACTCAAGCAGCTATTAAGATTATTTGGCCAAGATTTTAAAAAAGCAGTTAAAATTGATTCAGTTTCTTGTCTTCCCTCCTGATTCCCGAAGTTAAAAATCTTCACTACCACAGCATCCCAACCTTTGAAAAATGTTCCTCTTGTTGGTGAACAGATTATATTGTTTATTGAGTAAAGAGTTTGAAGTTGCTATTGTCATCCTTGCTTTATTTGAGAAATTTACTTTAAAAAAAAAGATAAATTTGCTCTGGCCTACCAATTTGCCATCTGTCAAGGGGCTTGTCCAGAGGAGGGGGTGTTGGAGGGCAGAGGAGGGCTGATTTTTCTGTTGACTTTGTGAAAGCACTCATATACCAGCTAGAGGGTCTAGGAAGTCTCCTCTCTCCAACAGCCTCCTCTAACTTGTCAGTTTGTTCTTAGAATTGATCTTTTGCTAATTTACCTGCATTTCCACAATAAAAATCAACATAATTTCAGATTCTCTCTCATTTATGTTGGCTCCATCTATTATAAAAGGAGCCAGAATGGATGCACAACAAAGTATTGGAGAAAAGTTGCTTTGAAGTTTCACCGGTGTGGGGGTACGTGTGTGTGCAGGCACTCACACTAGCATGCAATTCTCAGGCCAGTGTTCGGCAGCGGCTAATAGCCATGGTGGTGACATCCATGTGAATGATGAGCAGCTGTTTAGTTCAGCACAATAGTTTGTCCGTTTCTGGGGGGATCGGCCCTTGACAATGTTGAGTAAAGCTGGGCTCCTGATGTGAAATTCAAACTGTGACACATTACATATTTCTGGGGAAAAATCAAACTCATTTCCATTCACATAGACACGAATAGCATTTTACACAGACACACACACAAACACAAAGGAAAAAAAGAAAAGGATTGCTTTTCAACCTAGCTATACCTAGGATTCGCACTGATCAGCAATTTTTCTCAGTCGCAGCCAGTGGTCAGTGGTTTATCACTATACGTGAGAAATAGAAACAGTTTCATTTTTCTCCTCTGATTTGTGCGAACTACATGCAATTAAGGTAGTGGCTCCTAACCAGGGGCAATTCCCTCACCCCCCTCCCCGAGACTTTTGACAATATCTGGACATTTTTTATTGTCACAGCCAAATTTACCGAGGCATTCTTTCTGTACCACATACAGAAATACTTCTAAGGATAGAGGATTTTAAAAATATGATAATAATTAGTACCAACTTAAATATATATATAGGGTTTATTTGAAATCAGGTGCAATTATCCTTTTCATACAGATGTGAAAACTGAGATTTAGAGAGAGCTATGATTTTCTCCAGGGTTCCAATAGTAATGAGACAGGCCAGTGACCTAGGTGTCTGTCCTTCACTCTGAGCTCTTTCTGCCTCAGAGAAATTATACTTGGTGAAATTGTCGACATTATAACAACTGACTGTGTTTTTCATGAAGCACCTTTCAGTTCACGTGACTCTGTTAAGGAAGTTTTTCAAGCTGATCAACAGTAAACAACAAAAAATGAAATGTGAATGGAGACGAAGCAGTGTTTAGAACAGGACAATCATTTCCTCATCTTATCTGCTCATTGAATATCACCTCCCTAAATATGACACTTAGATCTTGAAAAATATGTTTCCCAGACTTGCCAGTAGTGGACCCCATACCCTTGTTTACAACTACAGGCTCTGGCTGTAGTTTTTATTTACTGACTTTATTAAGACACTGTATGTCTGAAATAATTTAGGCATTTTCTTTGAATTTGTCGTCCCAATATCCTGAGATGATAAATTATCAGATCACAAAAGGGAAAATGAGGGCCTATAGAGTTTAAATCAGTTATTTACTTATTTGTTCATTCAGGCATTTGGTAAATATTAGTTGAGTGTGAACCATGTACAGGTTGCTGAGGTAAGCATTATAATCTATTAGATTAAAGAATCAAATTTGGGATAAAGAACTGAATTCTGATCACCTAAATTCTAAACTAATGTTCTTTCTCTTTGTAGTTTGGATCAATAGTGTAGAGTTATGGTTTAAACATTAAATTATAAATAATCCATATTAAAGACATGTGCCAGAAACACTGCTAAGTGTTTTACATACTTTATCTCATTTAATCCTTATAATAACCCAATGAAGCAAGCCCTGTTTATACCCTCTTTTTACAAATAAGAAAGGTAACGCAGCGTGTAAATGCCCTTACCTTAGCAGAGTCAGAGCCAGATTTGAATCTATGTCTACCTGACTCCAAAGGCTAACCACCACATTATACAATCTCTTCTCCCTACTCCCTGGACTTTGCCTGTTTCTGATGTCTTCAACTGGAAGCAAAGGATGGCTGGAAAGATCCCAGCCTGACATCCTTTCCTGAAAGTATTAGCTTCTTAAAATAGACAATGCAATTAGACATGCACCTCCTCAGGAGACAAATGAAAAGCTGATTTGGAGGGGTAGTTTTGCCTCAGGCTGTACTTTATGCCACAAGCCCTATCAAGGGGCAGTAATGTTAGAGAACAAGTATCAGGTGAGTATGGATAGCTGATAAAGCCCAAAGTGGTAAGCTAGTATCCAAGCTCTGCTGCCCTTTCCAGGTCACCAGCTCAAGTGTCATGAGAAGTCAAATTGGTGTGTGTGCTTGTATGTGCATACACCTGCTATTTCTACCATTTGGCTTTTTAAAGGATTTCAGGGTTTTTTTTTTTGTTCAAGACAGGTTAGAAATACAAATATGATTGATGTCCCAGCATATCATCAATAATGTTCTAAGCTGGAAAAAAGAGAGAAGCAACTCGAGAAAAGAAACTGCACTGAAATATGTGTGTGTTTGTGTATAAAATTATGTGTATATATGTCTATATGTGTACATCTATCTAAATGTATATATGTATATATATATCTATACATATATATACACACATAAGCAAAACTCATAGCTTGTTTGGAATTTTGAGTTGGAGGACTTCCTGCAATTTAAATCTCTCAGTCTTGTATTTTCAAATACTGGATTTCCTAGATAGTTTAATATGTCCTGATTTCCAAAATTCTATTCCAATATGAGTGTGTGTATTTATTTATGGTACAGAGAATATGATTTCCATACCTAGGTTTAACATATGTGGCTACAAAACCAAACAAAAGTACATTGAAGGAAAGATCAAACTTGTAAAAAAATTGCTAACTTTCTAATCCAGACCATTTGCTGGAATTTCAAACTATGTTTTCCAACCTGTTTATTCCATAAAACACCAAATGAACATGATGAGTTTAGGAAGGCATAAATAAGATTGTGTAGGTCTTTGATAGCACAAAGCCAATAGTTATTGCCCTAACGGCACTCCAGCCAGCTATTGGTTAATTTACTATCTCCTTGTTGATTTTTCGCTATCACTTATGGGGGTCACTGTGGTCCTACATGGTTTGTAGGTGGAGCTAATTATCTTTTTCATTATTTTAAAGCTATAATAAATAATTTATAATATGCATATTGTAAATATAGATTAAAGCTCAAGGGCACATTGTAATAATAACCAAATACTTTCTAGATTCCTGCAGATATCCTTTTCAACCTGTCTGTACAAATAACAAAATGGTTGCTCAAAGAAGGAACAAAATAAATGTCAAATGAAAGGAAACATTACTTGGCTAGTTTGGCATCCTATAAACATAATAACCAAATGACTGAATTCTGGTATTATTAAGGACACAGTAAGATATGTTTCCATGCATAGCCATGTGCTTTGCATGTTATTGGAGAAATATAAGCGTTTTATGTCAACCTATGCAAACAGAGCTTCCCGGTATTCCTTGGGATGCACACAAACCTGTATCCTCAGACACTGAGCCCGGCTCCCAGCCCAGGGCTTAGCTGACAGTCCACAAGCACATTCCTCCTCCAGGGACCTGACGGGCGCCACACAACCAGAAAAACTTGCACGCTAATAGAGATTGGGCGTTCATTTTTTCCCATAGTCTCCCTGTAGTTGTGGTCTTAAAAGCACAGGATAGAAAGTCAATCTTGTAGCAATTAAATGTTTTAATCAGGCTAACATACACTTAAGAAGGAATGATTTGCTTTTCCCAAAAATTTTGGAGTAGAAGGGAGATTTTACATTATCCTTGGCTACCCCTGTTGTTTCATTTAATTATTTTTAATTCCAAAGGAGAATGTTGAATCAGAAGGATTTTGTTTAAAACAGTCTGCTTAGTTTAGAGAAGGAGAGATTAATGTGCTTTGTGAATCATGGCAGGGTGGGGAGGGGATGCCCAAACCTCTCATTATCCTGCTTTTGCTCTAAGGAAAGGGGTCATGAATTACCAGAGCGGTACCCTACTTAAAACCACAGAAACACAAACTTGGGGGACCTGCTTTCCAAAGACTCCATTGAAAGCTGGTAATGTTCTAGGTGGAACCTGTTTTAAATGTGTCACCCTTTAGGCTGCCGATGGCTTCCAGCTTGTTGTTTTTTTTTTACAACCTCAGTCTGTAAAATGAAGAACCTTTGTGTTGGCTGAAAGAACTGAACTGATGATCTCAGTTGAATTCCTGTTCCCCACTTCCTTCTGAACCAGCAGAGCACTGGGTAGAACCTAACAAAGCAATTTATCCAAATTAAATTGACATGTTTAAGCAATATCCGCACCACCCTTTGATGCACTTAAAGACCCTGTTGATTAAGTTACCTGGAGATGTCCAAATGCATTTTGCCAGGGATTGTTAAGCTCCTCTTACATTCATCACTGATGCATTGGGTGGAATGTGACAGCAGGTAGAGGAGTCTGAATTGCTGGCACCAACACTGAGTGCCGATGTGGAGCCTTTCTCATGTGACTTTTTCCTGACCTTACTCAAGCACTTGTATGACTTGGGTCAGTAAGTTGCACATTGACAGGAAGCGATCCCCACTGAGATTAGCTCTTCTCCTTTCCGATGCAGTTCACTTGTACATAAGTGTAACGTCAAATTGTTTACAGGTTCTTTTTGTATGTAATTGTGATAGCGGTTTTAGCTCATACTTTAAAGGAATCTGTTTACTGAGTGGTGTTAAAATGAATGTGCTTATTACAGTATAAACATCATTAATTATGGACTTACATGAATGCATGTCTCCATGTAGTCAATTCCCAGCAGTCAGTTATTCAGCAAGAAGTCTGCAGTTTAAATAACAAATATACGTAAACTACTGTGACTCTGATAACTCAGTAGCTGTTTTTACCGTGATATGTAATACTGTAGATTTTAGCCTGCTGTATTTCTTTCTTACCTATTAGTTTTTTGAGAGAGAAACCTGATAAAAGATAGCACTATTAACTGTCCCAATAGTATTGCCCACATCATTTTGGCAATCATTGGTCCACCCAAAATATGGAAAAATGGCCCTGAGCGACACATAAATACATAGATACATATCTATGTATGCAATATTTTCAGTAGTAATTACCGCCATCTATTCTCACTGCCAATGGAAATAAACTACTATTTTCTTTGGAATCACTGATGGACATGAAAATTTTACTTTGCTATTAACTGCTTTCATATTCTGTTTAGTTCTTAAAGCATGGTAAATGATGCAGGTGCAGTATCAGTATTGTAAAATTGTGTGGTGAAAACTACAAAAGATATTCTGTGGATATATTTTAAAAGGCACACCAGAAACTATATTTCAGATTCTTGTGTGAATATCATTTCAGAAATAGGTAACTATTTTTATGTGTTTCATCAATGACTCCATTTCATATACATTGTAATTTAGTACCAATCATAATAAATCATTTGGTACCATTTAGTTGTTATATATATCTATTTCCAGTATACATGAGACTGATGATCCCACATTATTTCATGCTAATTCAAGAAGTTTAGATAGAAGGTAATTACCATTGCAATTAGTTCATTTCTAGTTTCTTGCTGCATTTTGCTGAATTGGGGTTGAAAAAAAGGAGGAGACTTAAGAGTGCGATGAGTCGAGGCCCTGCTTCCACCTTTTATTATTTGGGTAACTTTGTACTATGTACCAAACTTCTTTAACCTCAGTTTCCTCATTTGTAAATAGGAAATAAAATTAACACCTACCTCATAAGGTGGCTGTGAGAATTAAATTAGATAATCCAAGTAACGCATTTAACACAGTATCTACTAGTGCATTAAATACATGCTTAGTAAGTCCAATCCATTCTTATTTGTATTATCTAAAAAAACGCACTTTGAAGGGGAGTTTGGCTTTAATCATCAGATTAGTTGAACATATTTATTTTCCCCTCTTTATCCTTTTATGGTATTGCCTATAGAGCTAAGAACTCAGGAAAAAGGGGAAATTATACCAAGAAGAAAGCTCAGAATTCTAAAGCTTGAAGAGGCTTTAGAAATAATTTAGCCTTCTGCGCTGTAAAAGCTGCTCAGCAGAACACTTGTTCTATGATATGTACAGAGAAAGGGGAGGGAATTGGACGATCTACTGTTTGGGAAATATAAACATCTTGAAACACCTCACTTTGTAATTTCAAAATGCATTTTATCATATTTAAAGCCCTAGGAGTCAAGCCGTCAAGGAACTTTCAGACTTAATTTAATCCAGAATTTTTCAGACTTCTTTCACCAAGGAATGCCTATAGCTTTGAGTTACATGCTTTGGGAAATGCTGACTTAGCTCAATTCCCTAATTGGTCAAGAGGGCAAAGCTGAGAGTCAGGGAAGGGAAGAGATGTGTTAAAAGTATGGGGGACCTGGGTCTAGAACCCCATCTCTGGCTCAGGCTAGGACACTTTCTCCTGACCCACTCTCTTTTAGATGACTGACAACAATGATGGTATTGTTCTGAAAAGCTTTTGTAAAAACACATCCTTCCTGCACAGACCCCAAATCAACAGACTCATGAGGTACCGGAGACCAGGAGGAGAAAAGTGAGGGTCAGTGTCCAGGAATCCTCTTAGGCTCAGTCTCCGGGGCTGAGGCGTGGGGTCTGCTTTGCTCTCCCTAAGCTGGTCATTAGAGACGTCACCAGTGTAACGCTGACGCTAAACCATGCTGTCCCTCATCCCACCAGAGGGATTAGAGCTTAGTCAGGCCAAAGTGGTGAGGGAGTTTGGAGGGAAGTTTTTCAATGATTTCTTATGTGGGAAACTGTGGTAAATTGTCCTGCCTGTAGGCAGTGGACTGAAGTCAGTGGCTTAAGTAGACCCATGACTTCACTAAATTCTGGTCACAGGAAAAAAACTTTGCCTCCATCGTTCCCGAATACTAGAGACAACTGAAGGATCAAATTCAGGGGGAAAAGTTGGCCATAGCCTTGCAGGAGAGAGAAGGGTGAGCTGCAGCAGTACATTTATTTTCCACTATTGTTCTGTCTGGTACAGCAGCTAATTTCTCCTCAAATCAAGAGTCCCAAGAACATACCCTAGAGCTGTCTGGTGGGTGGTGAAGAGAGAAGACCTGCTCTCTCTACTAATCTGGGAGCCTAAGTGTCAAAGACAGCAAGCGGGAGCCCAGCAGGAGTACACTACTAGTGGATCAGAAGAAACATTCCCACTTGAGCTCTTTGGAGAGACTTGGGTGTCAGGTTTGGTCACCCATCTCAACACAAGTTGTAACAAGCCAGTGACTGCACACAGACACTGTCCAAAAACTCATCCTTCTGCCAAACTGAGGTGAACAGGACTTGATCAGAGGGATCATAGCTTTTGGGATGAAGGCAATAAAGTAGGGAAAAATACCGCCTTCTCAGACAATACTTCTCCTCCCCTCTAATTTTCACCCAAAGGCAGCATTGCTCCCCACGCCCACAAAACATCTGGAGTCCGTCAATCTTGCTCCTGATGACAGCTGCCACTGAGACAGGTCAAGACAGGCATTTATCCCAACAGGAGGCTCCTAGGAATCCCCCAACAAGCAGAGCAGCCTCAGCTTTAAATAAGCCTGCCTTATCTCGCAAAACTTAAAAATATCAATGTGTCAGCAGCAGAGTCCCAGAAGCACAGATTTTCCAAATGCTCAGAATCCCAGAGAACTTCAGGTGCACCCCATGGAGCCATTGCTTATTCTCAGCAACCAAGGCATGAAAGTGCCAAAAAGAGAGCCCAGAGACCAATCATGGTCCTGGCTTGTTTTTCTTTTGCTTCAGGCTCTGCCTCTGCATCCTCTGCAGTGTAACAAGAAACAAAGCACTCGATGTAACTTGAAGATAGACAGGGCTGCTGGAATTGCTGTACCTCTGTGACTAGGTCTGGGCTCAGAAGTGTTGTCCAAGGCTGTTTGTTCCCTGGTGAATGTGAAGCAATTAAATCGGACACCTCCAAGACAAAATCACAAAGCTGCATGTGCTGCATGACACAAATAAAGTTTTCTTCTCTCTTTCCCTCCTGGCCTCGGCCCTTTTAGCTCTCCATTTCTGGTTTCACTTTTTGTTCCGTTTGTTCCTAGGCTACTGACGTACAGAGTAAATATGTATCTGACATACAGAGTAAATATGTTTAATAACTCACAGTGTTCCTTATTTAATTATTACACCCCTTCGCACAGGCACACTTCTCTCCAGGCCCTAGCTTCCTCATCTGATCTGTAAGTGAGGATGTTGGAGGAGATGCTTTTATGTACCTGCTTGCCATCCCTCCTCTCTACTAGCTGGTCTGTTCCCAAAG
>PVKH010021530.1:0-14310 GCA_004027955.1 Chaetophractus vellerosus | reverse complement strand
GATATGTAATAAAATAAATAAATCTTTAAAAAAAAAAAAAAAGAAGAAGTTCAACTGACTGAATGATATAACTCTAAAACGAACATTAAGAAATGAAGATTTAAATATATATTCATCCTAAAATATATTACAAATAAGATCTGAGTAAAAATATGTTAACTAAGAGCAAAATACATTAACAAATAATAATACATAGGTAGATATAATCTCAAACTAAACATGCAAAGAGAAACTAGTTTTTTATAGACTGATTTATTCATTTGGACAAATATTTTTCTACATGCCAATTCTGTTCTAGGCCTCTACCGATCAAAAGAAATTTAAGGTAATGATTCTGTCTTCACAAAGCCTATAGTGTAGTAGTGGTCCTTATAAACCATTAATATAATAACTAACATTCAAGGAAGAACTTGTTTATTTTCAAACAAACAAGCATATTTTATTTCATGTAAAACTAAATGTGATGTAATTCATTTGGCTTTCAAAGTTGGGAAGTAAATACATTTTTGTATGAGTGTGTGTATGTTTCCATTTTCTATTTCATTTCTTAAATTCCAACTATTTGAAAGTTCCATTAAAAAATAGCATTGAGCTATTTAGAGGATGAAAAGAAATTGAAAATGATTGAAAATCCTTTTTCAGAAAAGAATTTGATGATAATAAAGTCCTACAAAATAAGTACAATAGAGGAAGAGGTCCTATTTGAAATAAAGAATAATTAATGCGACAAGTTCCTAAAGCATATGAAAAGATAAATAAGTGCATTACCAGAGAATCTTGATTTTGGTTGCTGTCAGTGGATCTCCTATATTAGATACTGAAGGTTTATTATTAACAACTATCATAATAGCTAACTTATAGTTATTTTTTGTTTTGTGCCAGGCATGATGCTAAGGACTTTACAAACTAACTCATTTCGTTTTCATTACTCCTAGGGTAGGTACTAATATTTACCCATTTATCATAAGAAAACTAATCTTAAGAAGTTCATGCAGGATTCCTGATCCAGGGTTTTTGTTGTTGTTTTATGATCCAAAGAAATAAGCCACGCTTTTTTAAGGGCCCAACCTAAAAGCACCTGTATAGAGAAATGCAAGAAGGAAAATGCTTATAATTTTGAGGAGTTTTAGGAGGAACTTGAAACTATACAATATTCTTATATAGAAGAAAGGTGAATGGGGATTTTATGTGAATAGAATAAAAATATTAACAAGACTTTACATTGTACTGATTTCCCCATATAAACATATGAATGGGTTATGTTACCTATGATTATGTGCCTCAAATATGACTAGAATTTTTAGAATGCCCAAGAAAAGTGCGAAAATTAGCTCTCCAATTACGATATTAGAAAGAAGTGTCTTCCATTCCACTGTGGCGGGAGGTGGACAGTCAGAATAGTTCAGAAAATGAAGTAGCAAAAGCATGGAAGTGCTATTTCAATGAAGAATTGTTTGCAGAAGAATTTCAAATATTGTTTGCAGTGTTGGTCAAACAGAGCATGAAGTAGTACTTATGAAGCGTTCCTTACACATGTTACCTTTCAAACAAATAAAAATGTAACTATATTGAGAAAAGTATATGATTGTAGAAAAAACACTTATTGATCATAAGAAGATTTTGATGCCAATAGAAGAAATTGTGAGGAAAAAATATATGCATCATGGACATTCAAAATACGCTCATAAATGATAATAATTTAGGGGAAAATCCATATTCAAAAAAATGTAATACAATAGAGTATGAAGGTAAAGCATCTCAAATGAAGGAAAAACAATTCCAAAAAGTAGGAACAAGATGCATAAGATGGTCATCACAGGTTCAGATTAACTCTCCTCTACATAATTTTAAGAAAGCTGCCTTGAATTAGAAATATTTGAAACTCAAACATTATTAGAGAAAAAATAGAATATGCTAAGTACAATATGTCATATAAAAATTCATTTAACTACATAGTCCTGGCCCTAAGCAATATTTATATTAATGGAAGGAAGAGGAAGGGAGCAAAGAATGGAAACTGACATTGAATGAATGCCAACTATGTGCTGAACACTGCTTCAGACACATTCAAATCTGTTATCATTTATATTCACGAGAAGTATAAGAATAACAATCATTATTTCCATTTTACAGACAAGAAAACTGAGTCTCAGTAAAACAAAAAATGTTCCTGTGGTCATAGAACTAATAGTTGATGAAGTTAAGATTCAAGCCTAAGTTCCTACACTTATACAACACTGTTTAAGAATAAATGTCGCACAAGAAAGCAAAGTTTGCAATGGAATAGAATTTATCTCATCTAGAACTTATAGAAAGTAAATATGCACTCAATAAGCATATTTGAAAATGGGTGAATATCTGAAAGAACATGTTCACTAAAAGTATACAGTGTATAGAAATAAATACCTAAAGAAGAAAGGAAAATAAAAAATCAATTTGTGTATCATAAGTCAATGCCAGTTATATTAGGCAACATCTCTCATATTCTCTCTCAGAGTGAAAATGAAATAATATATTATAACATAAAATTTATATAATAAATATTATAAAATAGAAAGTTGTATGTATTCAGAGAAAAAGTAGAACAAATTGGACTAGAAAGGTCTGAAACAGCTCATAAATAATGAGGCAACATATGGCTTTATATTAGGAAAGCATTGAATAAATAAAGAGGAAGAAATCAACATGAGGGAGAAGTATCATGAAATTTATCCTCCTCTTGCATACACAAGTGTAGCAGTTTGATATTATTGATGAATTCCAAAAAGAAATATTGGATTATGTTTGTAAACTGGTCTTTTTCTCTGGGTGTGATTAAATCATGATTAGGGCTTTGATTCAGCCACTGTCAGTAGGATGTTCAGAAAACAACATGGCAGAAAAGTTAGAGTTTTGAGCTAGAGGCCAGGAAGTAAGCACAAAGAGGAGCAGAGAAGCTGAGCCTGGAAAGAATTGAGCCCCATGGAGAGAGACAGAGCCTGAGATTCTACAGCCTGCCTTATGGAGATGGCAGGGCAGCTGAGCCCGGAAAGAACCAGGCCCCAGGAAGAGAGGAACACAGGAAGCCTGAACTCTTGGCAGATGTCGGCAGCCATCTTGCTCCAAAACATGGCAACAGACTCTGATGAGGAAGTAACTTATGCTTTCTGGCCTGGTAACTGTAAGCCTCTACCCCAAATAAATACCCTTATAAAAACCAACAGATTTCTGGTATTTTGCTTCAGCACCCATTTTGGCTGACTATACAACACATAAATTCTTTGTAAGTTGGATATATCAGCACATTATGGAAGATTCTTAAGTTGCATTCCATCAGACAAAATCACTATGTCTAATTCCAATATGTTTGACTTTGTTCACAGACTGCAAAAAATATATATAAGTCCTTAAGATATTACTGACTTTATAAGGAAATTGGAATCAAAGCATTTTTTTTATAGATCCTTACATTTTTTTTTTGATCTTCTCATCTATCTTGGACAACAAAGTGATCAACACTCCATGCAGCTTAAGCCCTTTTCAAGGGAGTAAAACAAGGTGATTCAGCTGTTCAGAGTTATTTCAGAATTAACTTTCAATGATTCAACTGGGGACTTGAAATACTATATCAAGCAACCCCGGCTTCTCCTTTCTTTTAAGGAGTACAGTATATAAAGAGGAAATATTGTGGCTTTTCGGGAAAAAAAGATGAACATGGGCTTTGGAGAAATACAGGCTTTGGATCAAATTCAGGTCTACGATTTCCAAATTTTATAAACTTCAGCATCAATAAATTAAGTTTTCCTGCTTGTAAAGTAGAAAAAATTTAAGTTGTTGTGAGGATTCAATTGGCAACCAATGTATAATGCTTACCTATAAATCATGTTCAGTAGCTGCTTATTTTTCCTTTCTTAACAGTTGCTTGTAATCATGAGGGCAAAATCATTTTTTGGACAAGAGATTTTTTTTTTCCCTAGAACACCTATAGTTAAAAATTCACTATTTCCAATCTATCAAATGATTAAAGACCATCTAATATACACTAAGCACTTAATCTCATTTTAAATAGTTTCATATTTTCCTTTAAATATATAACACCTTCTTGATTTTTCATCACTGTAGACTTAACAGTAGTTAAAATGTAGTTGGTGCTTAAAAAATGTTTAATAACTGAAAAATCAAAGGCTTTTAATTATTAATTTTTAATTTCAATTAATTTTAATTATTATTTTTAAAACTTTTCTTCATGAGAAGCACAAGAGAACAGTGGAAAAGGCACTGGGCTGGAGATAAAAGAATATAGATTTGAATTCCGGCTCAGCCAATTCCTGTCTGTTCCACCTGGGGGAGTTTATCTTGCCTTTCCAAGAGTGAGCTGAATTGGCTATAACACTGAGAAAGCAGCACCTTACTGCACATTGCTGGGAAAGTACCTCATCTATAGAATATAATTCACTGAGTGTTAGTTGAATTTGAATCATGATGCTGATGACTGTGTCATTATTATAAACACATATCTTTCTGCTGTGCATTTGGCAAATATGCAGAACTGTCATGGATTCATACATATTTTCTGAGCTTCTACTCCGTATGTTGTCTATGGCTAAAACGACAATGTACAGGGAATGTTCTTGCCCATATAGACTGTTTCTGAAATTTACTGCCTTTAGCACAAATACAGATGCCCAGGAAACACTGAAATGTAAGGGGATATCTAATCACGGTTAATTTTCATTTTCATTTCTCATCCATGTCCTGGATTGTTTCATGTGACCACCCAATTACAGTGATCTCTTACTTCTTCTGGTAGCTCCATCAAGATGTTGAGCATAAAATGTGTTCTAAGGCTGTTGAGTGCTGTGGGTCTGTACCTTAACGAGTAAAATTTCTTTAACATGTAGCTACTTCAAGATCTGGGGTCATTTAACTTGTATATTGGGCTCAACAACAAATACAGGAATGTCCACTGAGTTACAACAAAAGTTTAAAAAGAATCTTTAAAATATAAAAACATATAAATATATATGTGTGTGTTCAAAGAATATTGTTCACAGGGTTCACAAATAATTCACAGAAAAATTTAAATAGTGAAAACATACTCCTTCAGTAAGCAAATGGTGCCAATAAATTTCAGATTGAGATTAGGAAAAGAAACACAGCATAATATTATTAGCTGATCTAAATGTATTCCTTATTATGTGGTAAGTACTATGTTACAGTTCACATGCATTATCTCAAATAATCAATGCAGCTCTGTTAAAAAGGTACTAATTTTCCAATTTTATAAATAAGGAGAATAACTGTGTGAGGAGAAAGCATTTGTTCAAGATCACACAGCCAGTGAGTAGAAAAGCTAGCACTCAAAATCTGGTCATTCTGATTCTGGATACCTCAAAGCGTAATTTCAATAAAGCTAAACAATTATGATAGAAGATAAACTCTCTGTGCATTACCAAAAGTAACTCTTCATATCTCTCATTTCAAGATAATGAGGTAAAGGCCAAATAAGTTGGTCAGTGACATGTGCTCAAGAAAAGAAGCAGGCAGTTATTCAAAGAATTTTATAAAGAATTTCCTTTTGTGAATATATTTCTCCAAAGAATACCACCCCCCTCCCATTCCACTGCAGACCAAGGTACAGAGCTACTAACTATGTTCTAAAATAAACACATTTGGGCTAATAAATTATAAGGAAGACATACACCAAAAATTGAAATGATCCTAAAAATAATTACAATACTATACCACACTTATCACTCCCTTACTGAGTGTCCGGTACTTGGATTGAAACACTTTATAGGTGCTATCTCATTTATTCCTCACACCAATCTCAGAGGAAGATTCTAGCATCTCATTTTAGAGTTGAATAACCTGAGGTTTAGAAAGTACTATCTCTGGGGCTGGCTGTAGCCCATGTGGTAGGGTGCCGGTTTACCACACAGGAGGCCCCGGGTTCAGTTCCCGGGGCCTCCTCGAGCAGGCAGACCGCCTTGAGAAGGCAAGCCCCCGTGGGCAGGGCAAGCCGCCACAGGCAGGGCAGGCCTCCATGAGCAGGGCAGGCCGCCGTGTGGTGAGCTGACTTGGAGGGTCCCCGCGATGCAGGGGGAGACGAGCAGACACAGATGAATGCAAAAATGAACACAGCAAGAACAAGCAGAAAGGGGGGGATATGAAAGAAATTTAAAAAAATAAATCTTAAAAAAAAAAAGTACTATCTCCAAGGATTCACCACTAAGTGAGTGTAGGCCTGACTCTGATTTTATGAATATAAAATGTTTGTTCTTACTTTTATTTACACTCCCTCAGTAGTCAAAATAAGGAAGTGATAGAATGATCATATTCTTGTATAAGAACTGTATGCAGCCTTCTTCAGATAAAATGGAATTGCATGGCACTGACTTGTGTTGGTGGTAAGAAGCACATGGATAAATGGGACAAAGAGACGAAATATAAAGTTGCTACTAACAAAGTTTAGAAAAAGAAGAGTGGTTCCTATGGTGTCAAGTTTAGTAAGAACAGTGCTATTAATAAAATATCTTTAAAGATTATTATTTTAGAACTTCAATTTGTACAATGCACATAAAGGTTTATGATTACTCCACTTATTTAATAAATCATATGAAATGAAATTTATATCCTCTTAATGTAGTTCTTCCATATAGTGGAGAGCCTGGGTTTAATTGTATGTCATCCAGTGATTTAAAGGTTCAAGTAATTTGAAGTCACATATATAACATATATTCCACCCTCCTTCCTGTCTTCTCTTCTTGTCTCTGTTGCTTCACTCAAAATTCAGGTTTTGAGCACTAATTATCTGCCAAGCTCTATGTTAATCAGTAGAAATGACATTTTACCAATATTTTACATTCAGCTGATCCATTACCAAAGATATTAATTTGAAAAGAGGTTACTAACAAATCAAATATACATAAACATGTTCTCTTTTAAGAAATACTCTATCAGTAAGATTTGGAAAACTTTATGGTCCCCTTGATTTATTCATTTAATATCTCTATGTAATAGTATGTGTAATGTTATTTAAGAGAATATGCAAACAATGTTATCTTGCCTCCTGACCAATTATAGCTCTTATGTTCACAATATCCCTTAAGTCCTTTTAATATCTCTGAATTTTAGTTGCACAAGAGGAAAGGAGTTTTTGAAGGCACCAGAACACACATCTTCCTTTGCCCTTTAAATCAGTCAAAACCTTCAAATGCTTTAAGGAAATCGCTGTAGCTTTAAGGAAACCCTAATATAAGAGAGCACAGAGGCACTGGACCTGTGTCCAAACAACTTAGTGAAATTCAGTAAAGAACATTTAATTCTGGAATGAAAGGGTTATAAACATCTTCTTTAAGTCGAGAAAATTACCAGCTATTTGGAAAGTACAATGTATTGGCTTCTGTTCAAAAGAACAACACTTAATGCTAATAACACTGCCAAATTCTTCCTTTCCTCTATGCCCCTTTTCTTAGAGAAAGTGATTAAGAGACCAATTCCCATGCCAGCTGGATGCTCAAGAGCATCAAAGGTCCTCTATCAGGATTCGGAACTTGATATGGCTTAGAAACCACTACGCTAATAGATAACCTCCACAACGTTATAAATCAAAGCCACATGACCACATTAAAATTCTATCAGCTAGTATCAATACCCTGTGGTTTATAAAGTACTGTTGACCTACCTCTGGGAGATGGCTGTAATAATACAAAGTTCTGCTTTGGTTTGGGGGATATGGCTACATTTCACAATAGTGGGTTATTCATCCATAGCAAATAGTCAATTTTTCTCTACCTCTATATCTTTATTGATTCTGTTTAATTGAAACCTTAGGAGAAAGGAAGAGGAAGCGCTAAGAGTTGAGGCAGAAACAGAAAAAGAAGGTAGGTGGTCACAACAGACATTTTACTATTTTGAACTGTTCCTGTTATCTGCTAATTATAACTGGAAAGAGCAAAAGCCTTCCTATATATTTTTAAATCGTGCAGGTTCTTAAAATTATAACTATACTTCAAATTCTTTACACCAACTAGACCATTGCATTTAAAACTTTTCAGCTGCAACCCACAGTAAGAAAAATATCTGAAATCTCAACACAATACATACATACAAACACACACGAAATAAAAGTTTAATCAAGCAAGTCACCTTTATTATATGCAATGTCTTCTCATCTACTTTAGTCCAATTTACTTAAAAATACTTTTAGTACCAATTACATTTTCTTCAAGACCCACTAGCAGATCAGGCCCCACAATTTAAATACACTGAACTATTCCAATGCATGTTTCTTAACCCACCTCTAAGACTTCTACAGGAATTAATTAAGACAAAGACTTCTGGCTTATGGATTCAATAAAAAGTGCTTAAATTCTATAACCATGCAGACATGCAGATACAACAAAGGATTTAAGATGTTACGATTACTGACATGTGAAACAATATTTTTTAAAAAGAACAAATGTATTTATTTCTTCATTTATCCTTCCACTGATTCACTAATTCAAAAAAATAGCTGACATTGCCCTGATATATGCCACATTCTGTGCTAAGGCCCTAGTGGTGAACAACAGTCATCAAGCGACCTTACAAACCCAGGTGTTTACCAAATTAAAATTAATACAACAAAGACGTACAGAAAGTATGTTTTGAAAAAAACATCAAAAAACTTCTTACTACCATTTAATTTCTTCAAGATATTTTAATTAATGTATTTTTTGCAGTAGGTAAATAGCAGATTAATTAAAATACCATTTGATAATGATTATGCCTATATAGAAAAATCCTACATTTTATTCTCTACTAGTATGGGAAGTTCTTTTTTCTGTTGGTGAATCTGAAACACATAAAATATTTGGCAAAACAGCATTAGACACAATTTTAAATATCCTCTAGAAAAGCCAAAAGGCAGGTAAGATGGTTTTCCTAGGGGAAAACAAGGCAAGAGATTTTATTCTCCCTTACACACAGAAAATGTCAATGACAATTCTTAATGCAGCTGCAAAACTTTTAGAGGGAGGCAGTGGCAGAGATCAAGTAGTTCAACTTCCCTCCCAATTCATAAATCCTCCCTAGAGCATCCCCTAAAAAGGGTCATTTCATTAATGATGGCTTTAAATTAACATCTCTTCTGCAAAAATTGTGGAGAAATGTCCCAAAAGTAGAACTTAATGGTGACTGCTTTGTTGATATTGAAGTTAGAGAACCACATAAATGTCTTTCAGAAAATGTTTCATGGAAGTTAGGGGGAAATTCATAATATCATCTAATAGTTAAGAGGGACAAAAAAAAAAATGAGTCCTCACTTCTCCCAAAACTAACTTCCACTGGCCAATCACAGCCTAAAGACAGCTAATGTGGAAGATTGGAAAATGCAGGCTAAGAGATAATCTCCATCCCCTACTTCCAATAGTAGTGATAGCTGGAGGCCACTAACACTCCTAGGTTGAAGGTTTGCTTAGCTTTTCTATGTAAATTATGGGGTGTGTATAACCTCTAGATTTATGCCATTTGAAACAGGATATGCTAATCAAAAGATTCAATTGATTTGAGATACTAATTCCTACAAAGTTCAAATACTTGAAGCAGGGGCATTGTTATGGTCATAGTCTTCATAGGAAACTAGAAACTTTGATTAGCTCCCCAGGTACTAAGCTACACAAAGAAAAAGCCTTTAATTCCTATTGATTTCAATAGGAAACTGCAGGAATTGTCTCAGCTTTTTTATCACATATCCACAAGCAGGTTTTAGCCCTAGTTTCTTTGCTCAGTCAAAAAAGACAGTATTACTGAATGAATAGCAATGTTATATATTTGTCTCCTGAAATTGTGTACTCAACTGTATATTTAACTCAAAGTTGACACATTTTATTGATGATTCTCACCATAATCTGAGTGTGGAAAAAGTCCCAATGTATCTATCTTTCTCCTTTTAAATATGCCTCAATGTTGTTAAGTTTAACTTTTGTGCATGTCTCCTTAAGCAACAATTATATAGAGTACTAACAAGCAACAATTATGGTACCATGGACAAAGCAGTCATTCAATCAAATATAATTAAAATAAATGAAATTAGTAATTTCCACTATCAATCAAATATAATTAAAATCAATGAAATGATTAATTTCCAGTATCTACCACGGTTCAACCGCAAAACAAGCACCACTGTGGACATTTAAATAAGAGGGAATTTAATGCAGGGAATTGATTACATAGGGGATGAAAGATCTAAGAATCCAAATAGGTGATAGTGAGAAACTAGAAGTAGCAATAGCAAGAAGCCACTACCAATCCTAGATTGAAGGAACAAAAGTATGAGGCAGTCAACAGAAATCCAGGAGCCAAGTATCCAAATGGATGTTGTAACAAGAAATTCCGGGGAGATAGAGACATAGTTGGACATTCTTCAAAGCAATGATGGAAGGGAGAAATTCCCTCCCTTCTGTGTGTCCCATTCTCCCAAAACTGTCTTGCATTGGCCAGTCACAGCCTAAAGATAGCTGATGTGGAAAATTGGGAAATGCAGCCAAAGGGATTAGTTCCATCCCCTACTCCCAATGGCACTGGGTAGCAGAAGGATCTGGTTAGTGGGACCCAGAACTGACACAGACCATGATGTGAACATTTCTCTAAACTCTTTAGAAGTCAGGAATTGCAGAACTAACTTATTCCTGGGACCTATTTAATTGTAAAGCTAATCTATTTAAAATAAGTAGTTCATTAAAACACTTGGGCAAAGGTTGATGCAACCACAACAGACATATCAAATGTTCTGAACTAAAGAGACTGCTCAAAAACAAATTTATCTAGGAAATTTGAAAATACTCTTTTGTTCATTAATATAATAATATGTCCTGCTGGTGGTGGAAGAATTCTGCAAATCATTACAGGTTGTGTTGTCATACTTTAGTCCATATTCTGGAGTATATTCTTCCAAATTAATTCAGTGTGACAATCTATTTTTCCACCTTTTTTAAGAAGGAAAAACCCTCAGAATATTTAAGGACACTGTTTAACAAGCATATAAGCTTTAAAATAATGCCTCAATGTTCTAAATTGAAAATATCTACATAGTTGAAAAGTGTATTTGGAAATTGTGATGCATCAATGTGCAGAAATGAATGACTCAAGAGACTATGTGAGACTCTCCAATGATAATCCAAAAGTACAACATAATTGATTTCCATTGCTATTGGTAAGTAAGCATTCTCAAACATAAATCTTTTACTTCATTGTATTCAGTAGCATACATCCCAAACAAAAACTAGTTAATGTGGCTTAATCATAAGGCAAAATGCGTTGGACAAATAGACTGAGAAGTAACAAATACGTGCCATAGCCACTCAAAAATGTACCTCCTAAACTTTTGTGGCTTCCAATGGCAATTTCTTCTATGAAAAATTCATCCTAAGCTCTGAGCAAGTCTTCCTCTTTATTACAATATCATAGTAGAATCTCCATTGCATTAAAATGACAGAATTGTGTTCAACTTTGCCAAGGAAACAGAAGATACCACATTTAAGAAGAGAATCTCTCTTCCTTTGATTAAAGTATGACAAGCAGAGAATAGGATGTTTTTAATTCATATCAGAAAGGTCGCTAAAAATGTACAAAATTCATACAGGGTTGTTGAAGTGGAAACAGGTTGAAAGAATTAGTTTAACAATGACATGTGTTTAAAAAAATGTGCAGGCATTGGGAGAAAATAAATGAGAATGTTACCTCATATTGTTTCCAAAGAACATTAAACATCTTAGAGTTGCTTATATAACTGTGTTTTTAATGCGGTAAAAATAAAGTAAATCAATTTACATTCAAGGAATTTCATAATTATAAAATAAAGCCATCTGAAAGTATGTATTGGTGTGCCCCTTGATTCTCCAGGTCTAGAAACACTGGGTCCTGTGTGACCTATGGTTATATATAGATGACCTATCACATCTCCCGTTCTCTACTAACTCACCCCATGATCTTCCATGTACTCAAAAATGCAGCTTGAAGAGAAAGCTAATTTCTCTATGCACAGATTAACAAGCTTTGTTAGGCATAAAATACTACATGTATTTCACCTAGTAAAAATCTAAGTCTACATTTAATAAGTTAATGAAAATACTGATTCTTGCTTATAGCAAATTATATTGTATTTTAAATATTCATGTATTTATTTAAACCCAAAACTTAAGTAAAATAGGTATCAAATGTTACAATATTAAATAGATGGGTCATTAAATACTTATGTTTACAAAGAAGGGCCAAATAGCTCAAGTGAATTCTTCAGAGGTTGAGTAGTGAATAGTGTTATTAGAAGTAAGGGGATATTTGACATTTAACATATCGCTTCACCAACCTTAAAAGGCAAAGTTAAAATAATAAAGATGTTGACTTTATTAAATGGGATTTCATTATGAGTCCTCTACTTAAGCTAAAGAGAAGATGACTTACAAAATTATGGACATAGTTAAAAGATCAAAGAATTACTCTCCCTTGGATATTATAAACCCAGCTAAAGAAAGTTTTGTTTTTCTTGATTCTATTCTCAGCAAGGGACATGCTGACACTTTGGAGATAGAAATGTATCATCTGAACATTAATCTTTGCTTTCATTAATGTAACCATAAGCAAAGAAGCACTGAATGGAATATTGGCACTCTCAGGCCTTTAACACTTAAAGTTGTTTGATAAAAGTTATGCTACTATTTACTTTTTATAGACACTTTGAGGACTACATTACATTTATAATAAATAAAGTATATTCTTAGAGCATAATAAATGGTATCATGTAATTCAGTAAATTGTTCTCTTGAACACTAGATTCATATACTTTGATTGGAGGAGAGGTATATGTTTGAAGGGCAGAACTGTCTTTGTTTTATAATGCATTAGAGAACATCACAAATGTGATTCTAAGTATCCAAATTAAAAATATAAAGCATAAGCCTATGACATTACTTTTAATGAAATATATGTCAACTGACTTATACACACTCAATTAGTCCTTAAGTTCTGTCTCTACTGATCTATGAACAGAGCAAATATAAGATTAGCAGAAGAACTATGGAAAAAAATTAACACAATTTAATATTTTAATAGAACTGAGAATTTTTTAGTAATTAAATATGTTAAGTTAGTTTAAAATATATGGAAAAGGTAAAAAGTTCATAAACTAGGATACTCCCTAGAGAATTACAGAATTCTTAGAAGCAAATTACTTTCGGTAAAAAGTAACGCAGATCAAATTTCTGTTTTGTATGTCAAGAAATGATCTTGTTAATTAAACAAAAAAAAATGTTTACTTTTTTTGTCTTTTCTCTTTCTGAGAAGAGACAGAGTTTCTATTCTCTTGAAAAAGTTTAAAAGTAAAAGGTTCCCTAAAATAAGGTATTACAACACTCAGGATATAACATATAAATGGATGAGGTGCAGTACACATAAAGTAAACAAGGACTGCACCAAACCAACAACATTAGAAAGATACTGTTACCACATGTTAAAGAAGCTTCACTGTTTGCAGCAGTAAGTGAACTAAACATAGGTCTCCCAGAAACAGAATGTAGGTCCAGCTATTTTAAACAACATAGTATTTATGAGAATGTTGTTTAGGAAACAAAATGCCAAGATAGAGCAATCAAAAGATAAGCACTCTGTCAAACACTTTAGGCTAAAAATGTTAATGCTTATTACAAATAAGCAATGAGCTGCTACAGAACATATAGATTTCAGCTCCCATGATATATGCTTGCAGCCTCTGAATATAGTGTTTTGTCCTTACCACTATTGTTCAAACTTTAAAAATAAACTTAATACAAAGAATATAAATATGGGTTTAATTTATATCCTTTATAATGTGCTTTGCAAAGACTTCTTCATTGCTACCAGCTAGAGAAAAGTATTTTACTTGGTTACAACAAATTGTCACTTTTGCATACATCCACTAGAATTCTATGCTTACAGCAAAGATAACAAAGTATATATTAGAAAAACATATTATTAATTTATATAATAAAATATAATAATACTTTATCCAAATTTAGCCTCAAAAGTATGTTTCAGTAGGTGTAAGTCATACCCACACCCACATCAATAAATTTAAAATATGTTGCATAATTCAAGCAGAAACATATCCTACACTCTTTCACCTTAAGCATTCCATGTAAACTGACTTCGTGCAATCTACACTTAAAAGCCAACTACCACCCAGTGGAGAGAAAGAGGATCTTTCAGGGAGATTTGAGGTGTGTGTCAGGTAAGGATGTGAGAGAAAGAAAGGAGGGCAATGGGAGAAGAAGGAATAAAGGTTTGTTTTTTTTTTAATTCTTGTTTAGATCTAAT
>PVKH010021529.1:0-14314 GCA_004027955.1 Chaetophractus vellerosus | reverse complement strand
TTCCTCTACAATTTTTTTGGAAGTTTTTGAGCAGGATTGGTGTTAATTCTTCTTGGAATGTTTGGTAAAATTCCCCTGTGTGTTCTGGAGGTTTTTTATTATTTTCTTTTTCTTTTTTGGAGGCCTTTGATTATTGACTCAATCTCTTTACTAGTAATTGGTTTGTCAAGATCTTCTATTTCTTGGTTTTTTTTTTTTTTTAAGATTTATTTATTATTTATCTCCCCCTTGTTGTTTTTGCATTCGCTCTCTGCTCTCTGCTCTTGGTGTGCATTCCCTGTGTGCCCTCTGTGTCTGCTTGTCTTCTCTTCTTGTCTTCTCTTTAGGAGGCACCGGGACCTGATTCTGGGACCTCCTATGTGGAGAGAGGCACTCAATCGCTTGAGCCACCTCAGCTCCCTGGTTTGTTGTGTTTCTTATTGTCTCTCCTCTTTGTCTGTCTTTGTTGCACCAGCTCTCTGCACGGGCCAGTTCGCCGTGCGGGCCAGCACGCTGTGTGGGCCAGCTCGCCTTCACCAGGATGCCCCGGGAATTGAACCCGGGCCCTCCCATATTGTAGACGGGAGCCCAATCGCTTGAGCCACATCGGCTTCCCTATTTCTTCTTGAGTCAGTGTAGATAGTTTGTGTGTTTCTAGGAATTTGTCCATTTCATCAAGGTTATCTAATTTGTTGGCATACTGTTCATTGTATCCTCTTATACTTCTTTTTATTTGAGTTGCATGGCTAGTAATTTCCCTCCTTTTTTCCTGATTTTACTTATTTGCATTCTGTCTGTCTTTTTCCTCATCAGTCTAGCTCAAGTTTTGTCAATTTTATTGATCTTTTCAGAGAACCGCCTTTTTGGTTTTGTTGTTCCTCTCTATTGTTTTTTTGTTTGTTTTTTTTGTTTGTTTTTTAATTCTCTATTTCATTTATCTCCACTCTGATCTTTGTTGTTCCCCCTTCTGCTTGCTTTGGGTTTTTTTTTTTAAACAAATCAATTTTATTGATACGTATTTATAAAGCATACAGTTCATCCAAAGTGTACAATCAGTGGTATTTGGTATAATCACATAGTTGTGTATTCATCATTTCGATCATTATTAGAGCATTTTCATTATTTCAATAATAAAAACAGACAAACAAGAAAATTCATCATCTCTCAATCTCTCTCTGTTTCCCTTGCTGTATATAGCTGCTATTTCTGGCTATTCTTGCGCAAGCTTTGGGTTGTTTTACCCTTCTTTTTCTAGATCTTCTAGTTGTGAGGTTAGGTCTTTGACTTAAGATCTTTCTTCTTTTTTACGGTAAGCATTTAGAGCTATAAATTTCCTCTCAGCATGGCCTTTGCTGCATCCCGTAAATTTTGGTATCTTGTGTTTTCATTCCCTTGTGATTTCTTCTTAGACCCGTTGGTTGTTTAAGAATGCGTTGTTTAATTTCCACAGATTTGCGAAATTTCTATTTCTCCCTCTCTATTGATTTCTAGTTTCATTCCGTTGTGTTTGGAAAAGATACATTGTATGATTTCAGTTGTTTTGAACTTATTGAGACTTGTTTTGGGACCCAACATATAGTCTATCTTGGAGAATGATCCATGTGTACTAGAGAAGAATGTGTATTCTGCTGCAGTTGGGTGAAGTGTTCTATTTATGACTGTTAGGTCTAAATGATGTAGAGTATCATTCAAGTTTTATATTTTCTGTTGATCTTCTGTCTAGATGTTCTACCTATTATTGAAGGTGGTGTATTAAAGTCTCCTACTATTAATGTTAGAACCATCTATTTCTCCTTTCATATCTCTCAGTATTTACTGCACATATTTTGCAGCTCTGCTGTTAGGTGTTAGGTGCATATATATTTATAATTGTTACGTCTTGTTGAATTGACCCCTTTAACAGTATATAATTATCTTCTCTGTCCCTCATAACAGTTTTCGACTTAAAGTCTGTTTTTTTCTGATATTACTTCCCCAGCTATCTTTTGGTTCTTTCTTGCATGGTATATATTTTTCTATCCTTTAACTTTCAACTTACTTGTGTCTTTGAATTTAACGTGAGTGTCTTGTAAATGTCATATGGTTTGGTCATACTTTTTTGTTGTTGTTGTTACATATCCCCCCCTTTCTGCTTGTTCTTGCTGTGTTCTTTTTTTTTTTTTTTTTTTTTTTTTTTTTTTTTTTTTTTTTTTTTTTTTTTTTTTGCATTCTTCTGTGTCTGCTTTGTCTCCCCCTGTTGTGGCGACATGCCGAGTCAGCTCACCACACTCTGCTCTGCTCATGGGTGGCTCTGCTCTGTTCGTGGGCGACTTGCCTTGCCTGTGGCGGCTTTGCCCTGCCCACGGTGGCTTGCCCTCTCAAGGCGGTCTGCCCGCTCAGAGAGGCTCCGGGAACCGAACCCGGGGCCTCCTGGGCGGTGAACCGGCGCCCTATCCACTGGGCTACAGCCAACCCCCTTGGTCATACTTTTTCATCCATTCTGCCAATCTCTGCCTTTTGACTGGAGATCTTAATCCATTTACATTTCAAGTCATTACTGGTAATGGAGGACTTTTTTTGGCCATTTTCCTCTTCAGTCTTCATAAGTCTTAAATAACTTTTTTGTCCCCAAGTTCTTCCATTAATGCCTCCTTTCATAGCTGTTTGATTTTTAAAATATACCATATGGAGTCTCCTTTCATTTCTATCTGGATGGGGTAAAATTTGACATCCTAAATATATAACAATCATTATTTGATTTGATACTTACCTGACTTCAGTAATTATGCACTGTTCCCAAGTCCATCTGTTCTCCCATCTCTTTTTGTACTTGTTACAAATTATATCTTGTATATTGTATACCCAAAAGTATAGAGATTTATTTATTTATTTGGCACGGGGGGCTGGGGATTGAACCCAGGAATTCGCATGTGGGAAGCCAGCACTTAACCACTGAGCCACACTGGCTTCCCTTAGTTGGTTTTTTCATTTGTTTACTTGTTTTTGTTTTTTCAGGAGGCACGGGGAACCGAACCCGAGACCTCCCATGTGGAAGGTGGGAGCTCAACCGCTCGAACCACCTCGGCTCCCCCCTTTTTTTTTTCCTGAGCTACCCGGGCCAGGGATTGAACCCGGGACCTAGTACGTGGGAAGCCAGTGCTCAACTGCTGAGCCATATCACCTACCCTGAGTTGGTTGATTGAACTGTTCACTTGTTTTGCTCTTGTTTTTAGGAGGCACTGGGTATCAAACCCAGAACCTCCCATGTGGAAAGCAGGTGCTCAATTGCTTGAGCCACATCCACTCCCCTATCATGACTTTTAATGCATTTGCATTTTATTTTCACTCCCATTGGAGTTAACATAGCAAAAAATACAATACAATAATATTGGCATTTATAATTACCCAAGTGGTAACTTTTACCAGAGGTCTTTATTTCTGTATGTCGCTTTGAACCACTGTCTAGTTTCTTTTCCCTTCAGTCTGAAGAACTCCCTTTGGCATTGCTCATAGGACAGGTCTAGTGGTGAACTCCTCCCTTAGCCTTTGTTTATCTGGGAATGTCTTACTCTCCCTCGTGTTTGAATGAAAGTCTTGCCGAATATAAAATTCTTGCTTGGCAGTTGTTTTCTTTCAGCGGGTTAAGTATCTTGACCCGCTGCTACCTTCTTGTCTCCATGGTTTTTCTGATGAGAAATCAGCACTTGATCCCTTGTATGTAATACATTTTGTTTTTTCTTGCAGCTTTCAGGACTCTCTCCTTCTTTGCAATCAACAGTTTGATCAGTGTGTGACAGCATATTTTTCTTCACGTTTTTCCTGATTGGTGTTCTCTGGGCTTCTTGGATGTGCATGTTCACTTCTTTTGCTAAGTTTGGAAAGTTTTCTGTCATTATTTCTTTGATTATTCCTTCTGTCCCTTTTTGTTCTCCTTGTGGGACTCCTATAATGTGTATATTGGTACACTTCATGGTGCCCCAGAGATCTCTTAACGTTATTTTCTCTTTCTGTAATTCTTTTTTTTTTCTGCTCCTCAGCCTGATTTGCATTGTCTTGTCTTTGAGTTGATTATTTTTTCTTCTGCCAGCTCCAGTCTGCTGTTTGAAACCCTCCTGGGAGTTTTTCATTTCAGTTATTGTGGTTTTCAATTCCAATACATCTGTGTGGTCCCTTTTTAAAATTTCTGTCTTTTTATTGAGATTGTCATATTGTTCATTCATTGTTTTCCTGATATTTTTTAGTTCTTTCTCTGTATTTTCCTTCATGTCCTTGAGCATATTAAAGATCATTTTTAAAAATTCTGTGTCTGTCTACCATCTGGTTTTTATTGATAGTTTCTGGATTTTTATCCTTTTCCTTTGGGCCATCATTTCCTGTTTCTTTGTATGTCTTGTAAGCTTTTGTTGCATGTTGTATACTTTTATATTTTAAAATATTAACTGGAATTTAGTCCTTGAGATTTCTGCTTCTGAGTTTATAACCAGCTGGTGATCTGATAGACATTTTCTTTATTGTCAGGAGCCACCATACCAAGGAAACCTAAGAAGAAAACACCTTTCACTGTCTTTGCAAATTGCCTTTGTATTAGAGGTCGGAGTTCAGCCCTCCTATCAGGAAGGTCAGCTCGAGGTGAATGCAAAGTGCAGGGTCTTCTCAGTCTTTTCTGGGCCTGTGGCTTGTCCTAGGCTTGAGCTTGTTAATGACCTTAGGAATTCCTGTGTTTTCCTGAGTTTGAATGCCCTTCTACTTCTCAGAAAACAGACCTTCTCCCTCTCCTGGGTGTTCCACTGCAGGTCTCAATGGAGGTATGCTTTTGCCCCAGTCCATCCACCTCAATTAATTCTTATACTGTGTTTGTTGTCTCAAGCTGCTTTTGCTGGAGGGCCGATTTTGGAAGGGGGGTGGCAAGTAAGAAAGTTTACCAAGTCAGTCTTTCTCTGCTGGAACAAGGTCAGGTGCCCACAAAGGGAGCACTAGCTGACCCCAAACTGTCCTGGGGAGAGAATGAGAGAGGGGCCAGGAAGGGTGCTAGAAGCTTCATCCATGACTCCCTATTGCTGCATTTTCTTGATCTAGCTCATGCCCAGCAAATGTAGCCCTTCACCTGTCCTCTGCAGCCTTGAAGGAACATTATTCTTTCTCCTTTGCTGCTTTGATTTGGGATGAGTTGGAACAATGGCCGTCCTCAGAGCTGGTTCCCCCAGCAATCTAAAGGAGCTAATGAAAAGTAGTGATGATGGGCCTGTGGGTCACCCTCTCCCCCCAATCTTAGGGAAGTGAATTTTAGTGTCCTTTTCTGGCACTAGCAAGGTACGCCAAGGGCTGGACCCCACTGCTGCCTGCCAAGCTAGTGGGGGATGGATGACAGTAACCACTGCGTGGAGAGAGCAGTTTACTTGTATTTACTGTGATTTACCAGCCTCTTCCTCTTGCTCTTCCCTGGATGCTGTACAGTGTTTTGTTGGACTCTGGAGTTTTGAAAAGTTGAGTCTGTCAGTTCCTGCCTGTTTAATAGCTGTTCTGGTAGAGGGATTGATTCCTGGAGCTTCCTACTCCGCCATCTTCTTACAATTCTTTGATTCTATCTGAGGTAGACTTTTTTTTTTTCCCTCTCACTGTCTGCTCTCTGTGCCCATTCACTGTGTTTTCTTTCCATTTCTCCTCAGCATCTCTCTTTTTGTTGCATCATCTTGCTGTGCCAGCTTTCCGTGGCATGGGCCGTCAGCTCTCTGCTACGCGGGCCAGCTTGCCTTCACTAGGAGGCCCTGGAAATCGAACCCAGGGCTTCCCATATGGTAGATGGGAGCCTAGTCGCTTGAGCCAAATCTACTTTAAGTCTTTGTACAAAAAAATAGGAGTAAACTTAATTTTTTGTTACTTTGTATGTATCTTTATAAAACACACCTGAGGGAAAGAACTGAAGACTTGTCTTAAGGTTTACTCCAGTGATGTTTAGGGGATTTCCTTGATGGGTACAGAAAATTTAACTCCAGGTAGAAATGTTTAGCTGGAAAATGTCTGTGGTCCAGCTTGTAGCAGCCTTGAAATAAGATGTGGGATGGCTTTGTGTAATGCCTTATCCAGCAGTTCTTTTTTCCTCCTCTGTTAGCTGCTGATTTTAAAACTTTGATCAAATGTCACATGTAAGAGGATCTGAGAAACAAAGACTGTGATTGTTCAAAGTAAAATCATGGAAGGCCTGCTGGGCAAATTATTAATGTAGAGCAATATAATGCTACTTAATAAGTGAAATCCCTCTTTGTAGACCCCCTCCTCACTACCCCATTTAAAAAATATATTAATTCCTCCTTTGTTTTATTAATGCCAGACATTTCAGTACAAGTTTAGACACAGCATTGGAAACTTTGACCTTCAGAATGAGGGAAAGTAAAAGCATAAAGGAGTACTTGTGATGTGATGATTGTTTTCTGTGTATACTGATAAGGATTATACTTTATATATGAATTGTTAGCTAGCTGATTGACCAAAAAAAGGAGAAAACAAAAACAAAAACAAAACCCAAACAGAGCAAGGACAGTGTAATACTAACTTCTAGAAAGCAGAAGTACTTGAATGTATTTTTTATGTGTCTTGAATGATGTTACAGTAGGCAAGGTAGTAGTGGAAGATTTTACTAAAGTAACCTTTGAAACCTCTTTCGATTGTATACCCAGTTTCAGATTATGCAGAAATAATTTGGCAAAATAAAATGATCCTTAGTTAAGAACGGACTGTCAAGTGAAAAAGTGGTTTGATTTCGGATTTCTATGATTCGAATGTCTGCCTGTGGTCTGCAGAACAGATTACTAATTGCTAACTGTATGGATGTTGTAGACCAGTTCTGGAAGGCCCACTCTGGAGGATAGCATTCCTATTACAGTAGCCTGAGCAGCAGTTCAATTAATCTTTGGTTGAGGTCGCCATGTTAGCTGGGATGACACTGATATTGGCACAGAGGTGATAATGCCAACTTTACCTTAAAATACATGGGCCTTCTCATCTAAACAGAATTAATGATTTCTGTTTTAGATATTTCACTGTAAGATAATTGAAGGTGACTCTAAAACATCTCTTCTGTGTCACATAAATGTACCTGTTTGTTGATTGATTTATTTTTTATTCAAAATTATAATGATTAGGCAATTATGTATTGAGACCAGGTACATTATTCTTTATTAGCTCCAATTCTTTGTCCCCGAAAGTATTTGATTTTCCTTCAGTTGAAGCAATTTAGTTGCTTTAATTGGAGTGCGATGTCCTATGTACATAGCTACCTTTCATCTCCCAACTTTTGAACTTTAGCCCGTGTCTCCCCTGTTCTTACATAGTACACTTAGCTTCCCCCCCCCCCAAGGCGATGCCTATTTTCTTGCAGATCTACAGATTTAAGCCCTCCTACTGAGATTTTAGGCAGACTCTTGGTGTATACCACTGTATACCACTGTAGTAAGGGTGAGGATTTGTAGGGGTGTAGGGCATATTCAAACCACATGAGGTGCCTTTTCAAAGAGATTCTAATAAACTACAGCTTCTTCTAGACTCTCTCTTTAAGCCAGGAACTGTTGTGTTTTCCAGACCCATGTTAACTAATGGAGCTAGGTATGTTATCCTTCAGGGCTGAGGAGAAAGTTACAAATCTCTGTGTATAGAATTTAAACTTCTTCATCCTAGCACCCTCAGTCTCTTTGTTTAACAGGCAATTGTGAAGAAAAAAGAAAAAAAAAAAGGAAGTATCAACACTTATTTGGGGATTCCCTTTCACTGTTATCTCTGATGTTAGAAAACATTTTTTAGTGTTGATCAGAGAATATATATCTGAATAGAGAAATACAAAATCACTTGTTAGAAAAATTTGTACATAAACAAGCTTCAAAGTCTGTCCCATAATTCCACTTTTGCTTTTGGAGATTGGGTACTTGTAAGTTCCAACTTGCACAGCTGTAGATTTTGTTGGCTGAGTGCCTGTTTGCTCCATCTGAAGTTTTCCATAAACACCATTTTTGGCTGTGAGTCAGACATGCACACAGGTGCCCTTTTACTGCTTTCTCTCCTTAGGAAGTCCACTCAATTAGACCAGGCTAAAACCAATATTGAATTTTAATTTAATTTAATTTTTAGAAGAACCCGGTTCACACTTAATACATTAACATGATACATTAAAGCATAAACAAGCAAGTTTTAAGGCTGTTGGGGAAAATATTTATATATGTGATACATATGTATTTTAGCACCTTTTACACACTTTAAGTTACTTTTGATATTGATATTTGCTATACTGAATGAGAAAAAATACATTTAAGTTTGTGTTTCTTTATCTTTTGGAGGTCATAGACATTTAAGACTCTGATGAAAGCTTTAGACATTTTTCTTTGGGGGTGGGGTGGTTTGAGGGGGGGCATGCTTGCTGCCAGCTTAAAATGTGCTTACGATTCATGGATCCGTGGGGCTGAGCTCATTCATTTACGACAGGTCTTTGGTTTAAACATTAATTTGTAAATTAGTCATTTAGATTTACTTTCACATCATCTTGCCTGGTAAATTAATCTGTTAAGATTTTAAAAACAAGACAACTAAAATAATTGGTTACTCAGCTATTTGTAGTGATGCTGATGCTATAGAAGCAATAATAGGAGGAAGACTGATTTTTGAAGTCTGAGAAGGACCATGTGCATGTCTCTCACTCATGTTAGACCTGGTCACTATGGAATCTAGAAGTTTTAGACATGAAAAGGGCTTCCCCATGGAAGATTTTAATATTTTTAAAAAATCAATCAGCATACACAAATACATTACCATCATTTAAAACAAAAAAAACAAAAACTCAGATTATATGATGAAGTTTTCCTTGACACCCCCACCTACCCACCCAAATTTACACAAACCTACTATAATCAGTTTACAAAGGATTTATTTTAATGTTTTAGGGCAATTCTTGCATATGGTGTGATTTTTAGTTATATTAGTATTACTATAATTGGAAATGTGTATTTTATTAGATGGTGTTTTTAAATTGAAGAAGTGGTTCTTAACCATTTTTTTAAGGAGTATACATTTTGAAATCATTTTGGCAGGAAGATTAGTACAAATTTAGTTCCATCTTCCTCCTTTTTAGAGATGTGAACAGACTCTGTCTCTGAGATGTACCGTGGCATGTCTCGTGTCGTTATAGAGTGGTTTAGACTTAGGTTCCAGATCTTCCTCTTCTTACTACAGTTTTTCTACAATTTCTGGCTGATTCCAATGGCTGTAATTTGTGAATAAACCTCTAAGAATGAAATAAGCCCTGGATTAGGAGTTTGAACACCTAGTTCTGTTTCTGATTGGTTAGTATTCAATTATGTGACCTTGGGCAGCCACCCTACAGATCTCCCTTTCTTTACCTGGAACAGTGGGGATAATGGCTGACTTATCTCAAGTCATGAGGTAGTTATGAGGGTCAGATGAGATATGGCAATGCAGTTTGTCAGGTCATTAGTTTACATGTTACTAGACTGAATCTGGAGGGTAGGTGCTGTGCCTCAGTCTCTTCTTTGTTTGTTATCCTATACTTCTGATTGTGTTTATTTTTATAGAGTAGGCACTCATTTTAATGTTTGCTGGAGGTTTGAATAAAACAAATTAGCAAGCAAATGGTTAAAGTAGTACTATTTCTTTAGAAAATATTTTGTAGTACTTAATGAAGTTGAACATATCTTATGACCCAGCATTTCCACTCCTAGGCATATACCCAACAAAAATGCAAACATTTGCTCACAAAAATTCATTTTCAAGAATATTCATTCATAGCAGCACTGTTCATAACAGAATAGAAACAACTCAAATGTTCATCAGCAGTAGAATGAAGTAAATATATTGTGGCATATTCATACAATGAGATTCCTGTACAAAAATGTAAAAGAACAAACTGCTGTTCTATGTAACAACATGGATGAATCTTCCATAATGTTCACCAAAAGAAGCCAAAATATAAAAGAATATATACTGTGTAATTCTACTTATACAGAAACGTTCAAAAGCAGGCAAAACTAATCTTTGGGTATAGAAGTCAAGATCATGGTTACCTTGGGAAGGAATGATTGGGAGAGGGCATAAATAAGTTTTTCAGAGTTCTTGATGTTCTTTTTAAAATCTTAAATGGTAGCTATGTGGATTTATTCATGTTGTGCAAATTCAGTGAATTGTACACTTTTGATATGTGTGTTTTTTGTAATAATGAAAAAAAAGTTTTCTTAAAGGTGGGGTGGGTTAACAAGTGAAGTCCATTTAAAAGTTCCTGAATCCCTTTCACGCTTCTCTTACGAAACCCTCTTTTTAAAACCCTATCCAGTCCTTCAGTCCTTTTATGTTTTTCTTGTTCCTATGTATTAATGTATTAACATGAAAGGTACTTCTAGGACTTGACAGAAAGGAAAAGAAGCTGCCAGTTCAGTTAAAAAAAAAAAAAAGAAAAAGAAAAATTTATATTCAAATCACATTGGTTTGATACATTTTTAGGGGCAAAAAGGTATGTCAATGCATCAAGTCTGTCATTTGACTTTGTAATTCCACTCCTTTGAGTTTTTTCCCAGAAGAAATAGTTAAAAAAAAAAAAAAAAAAGCAAAACACATAATGTACACAGATATTTCTTGCCCCATTATCTACAGTTGGCAAAAAATTTGATATAAAGTAAATGTCTATGAGCAATAATTTAGTATATAATGGTTACAGCAGTAAGGTATAACTAGTATGTGCCCATTTGTATTATTAGGAAGAATATATAATTACAGAGAAGTGTTTACCATCATAAATGAAAAACAGATTAGGTATTCTGACATTTATCAATTTGTATATATATTAGGGACTTATTTGTTTTAAATTTCCCATTTATAAGTTATAGTGACATTTTTCACCAACTCATATAATGGATGTGATGCTTTGTAAAGTGGATTGTCCCCTCTTACTCTGAGCAAGAGAGCTTGGCGGGTCTTTTAATCTTGTGAGGGTGTGGAATATGCCAGACATTGAATCCATAAAACCTGGTGCTTAGTGTGCAATAAATTTTGAATAAGGTCGAAGATGAAGATTTGAATCATGTTTGTGCTATTTAAAAGCATGTGATATTAAGCAGTTCTTGGGTTATTTATATTTTTGAACCTCAATTTTCTCAGCTATACAATGGGAAAAATAACTTCTAATACTGAAGATTGTTAAGAAGATAAACTTCAGTGAGCATATTTATCTGTGTCCATGTAACAAATTACCCTAAAACTTAATAGCTGAAACAGTTTCTGTGGGTCGGGAATCCAAGAGTGGCTTAGCCCAGTGGTTCTTGCTCAGGTCTCTTATGAGCCTGTTATCAAGGTATCAGCCAGGGCTGCAGTCATCTCAAGACTCACCTGGGATTGGGTCTACTTCCAAGTATCAGTCTTGGAAAGGCCCTCTGTATCCATGTACCCAAGTGGGTTTCCCTTTCCCATCATTCTCTACTCCAGCACCCCATTGCTCTCCTGTGTAACTGTATATGAAAAACACAGAAGTATGTTTCGGTATGGAGGATTAAAAGATACTCTTAGTGAAAATAGCAAAGGTACAAAACAGTGTGTCCGTGATTTTTATGTGTGTGTGAATGAGGGATCTGTATGTATACATGCATAAGTGTATCTATGGAGATTTTTTAGAAGGCTATATAAGAAACTGTTGGTGGTGGTTACGTCTGGGGAGTAAGGAGAGTTTTGTGTAGGAGGAAGATTGATTCACTTTTCATTGCACGCATTTTTTTTTTTTGGTCTTGTTTTTAAACAATGCACAGATTACTTTTGTGTAAAAAAATTGCCCAGCCTATGAACATTTAATTTTAAGAAATGTACAACTGTGTCTAATAATATATGCATGTTTTCCACAGCAATTTTATTGACACTGCCAGAATATTGAAAGGGACGTATTTGCAGGAAAGCTTGACTTGAGCGTTATGTCTAGTTTTCAAAATCTTTAATGGCAGATGCTCATGTTTAATTAATTATCATATTTTCTTTACAGGGAGACCAAATTTTGAGGAAGGTGGACCAACATCAGTGGGGAGGAAGCATGAATTTATACGATCAGAAAGTGAAAATTGGCGTATCTTTAGAGAAGAACAAAATGGAGAAGATGAAGATGGAGGTTGGCGGCTGGCTGGATCAAGAAGGGATGGAGAGAGGTGGCGGCCACACAGTCCTGGTAAGAATCCATTGAATAAAAGCACAAAGGGACTGGAATAAGTGAGGATTTGATGGAAATTGGGGAATAAAAGTGTAAAAGATAAACCAGGTTTTTTGTTTGTTTTTTGTTTTTAAGAGTCTTATTATTTATGCCACCAGTCTTATTATTACAGAAAATTTCAGTGTAAAAAATTCCCACCACATCTATTCAGTTGATTGAAATCAATTTTATTTTTCTAGGTTGGATAGTATGGTTTAATGGAAAGCACCTGCCCACAGCTGCAAAATGAGGGTTTCAGTTGGTTTTGTCTAAGTCTTTGAATCTTTTTCAGCATTCTTTAAAACTTATAAATCTATAATTATATGCTTACTTAGGAATATGTACCCCCCGCCATGAGTGTCTTTCCTGTATAACAAAGGATTTATTCTTTCGTTTATTTTTTCCTGATAATATGATTTATGCTTATATGGAGAATAAACTTTAAACCCGGGGCAAAAAATGTAATCCCAAGTTCATTATTTGTCCCTCTTAACTTTCAAAAAAAGGAGATAGAACAGCAGTGATTAGTCATTTTTTAAGTCCATTTGACTCTTAAGAATGCTTCAAACTGTTCTTCCCTGACATTAGATATGCCAGTAATTGAAGACACTGGTGCTTTGTGCTAAAGTTCATCCCCTACCAAAGTGCTGATTCCATGCCTCATGATAATCAGATACAACTGTAGCTTGAGTCATGGGGTCATGCAGAATTTAAGCATACAGAGTATGTGCATGTCCTATAAATTTCATATGTATAGCAATATTTTCTCTATCAACCATTATGCCAAAGAAGCTTACCTTTAATAGAAGAAATTATAATAATGTAAACTTGTGTTTCAAAATCAAGTTGTTAGCAAAACCACTAATCGGGTCTGAGTAAACATTATAACAGGCCTGCAGAGTGTTTTATGGAGTTGTAGGTGGGCAGAGACATAGTAAAGTCGGTCTGTGGGTAGAGTTAGGTTGCTGTGACACTTCTTCCTCCTGGCTCATCTCGGGTGGCTTTTCTGTCATGAGCAGGCATTGTTTACATCATAGGGTCTAGGTAATTCTCATCAGTCTGTGCCCTGGGCAACCAGATGTTACAGTTCTCTTCAAGGCGTAACGACATTTTGTGCTGAGCTTGCCTGTAAGCAGAAGGGTTTGTAGACTATGTTCCCAACAAGCATTCAGTGAAAGAATGGACAGGATCTGGGCTGAGAGAGAAGAAAAATTCCAGCTGATCAAAAACAAACAAGGTGAATGTTTTGCAAGATGAACAGTGTTTCTGAGCCCAAATGTCTGATGTTGATTCTATTAAATAAGGGGGTTAAACAGTAAGATTTCAGTGTTTTCTTCTACCATTGATTCCTGGCTCAACAACTTAGATTTTGGATAGATGTTGTCTTTTTCTCATCTTTTCTAACCATTCATTCTCCCTAATAGTTGACTTTCATGTCAGTTTTATTTGTCATCAACTTGACAATCTTCCAAAATATTTTACCTTTATATTTTTTTCTTTAAAGACAGTTCTGTGGATAAAGGGATATATGGGACTGAAAAGGTACTGTAAATACATTTAAAAAAAGAATACCATCTACATTTTCAACCTAGCATATAGAAAGTTTAGTCTGATGATAACAGTTGTTATAAATTAAGTCATAAGATTTCTTAGACTATAGTTGTCCTTTATTAGGGTTTGAGTAAAATTTTAAATATAATTATTTTGGCTGATTTTATTTTACAAAAATAGTATCAAACTTTAACTTAGATATAGTTAATAAAGCAGTGGTCAGCTTATATAAGCTGTGTTATACATCTAATACCGTTAGTTTCATGAAAAATTTTTTATGAACTATTGGTAAGACAACAAAATTATGGAATATAGTTCTATTATGGTAGAGCTGATATGTGTGGAGATGGAGTTGTTACAGACAGCTAAGCATCCACTCCGGAGAGCTGAATTTAGGAAGCTCAGGTAGAGGGAAACGTAAGTGCCACTTGCCAGATGCCTGGAAGGATAGTAGTAGATAGAGTACTCTGGAATTCTAAATTTGATCATGAATACTCCTTTTGGGTGATGGCTCTAGTTTTACATTTAAGCAGTCTGGTTATAAAATTCCTTAGCTTCTTTAGAAGGTATTAAATAGTGGCTTTTTTT
>PVKH010021528.1:0-14305 GCA_004027955.1 Chaetophractus vellerosus | reverse complement strand
AAAAAAATAAAGTGATTAGTAAAGGGAAGAAGCAATTTGATTCGGCTGAGAGGAGGATATTGGAAACCTTGGAGAGGTTGGTTCTTTGCAGAAGTTGGGATGGCAGCCAGATTGGAGAAGGTTAAAGGAGTTAGAGGTGAGAAATTGGGAGCTCCAGAGATATGATGCTTATTCCAAGAGTTGGGCTACACAGAGAAAAGGGACTAGTGTGAGAGTGAATGAACCCATCAGTTTCCTTGAGGATGGTGTGTTGGGAATGGGGAGCACCTGTGCTTGCTTGAAGTTGGCTGGTGATACACTCTCTTCATTGTCACTGGTGCCTTGGAAAGTAAGTGACTTTCTCCTCTTGACTTGTGTATCTGGCGATATAGGCGAACCCTTCTATGGTGTGAAGAACTGAAACGTAAGCTTTTTTGGTATCTGCTAGGTGGAACAAACGATTAAGTGATTTGAATATATTCAGAAATTAATTGCAGGTTGGAGGAAAGTATATCATCTCTTCTATGTTCGAAAGTCACTTCCATGTGTAAAAGTGTCTCCAGACCCATGGTAATAGTTCTTAGAAGGTGGGTTATACTTCAAGTAATATTACTGTGGAGCTAAGCTGAGCCAAAAGTATTCTGTGTTTATTTCTGCTAATTGTATAGAACCTAATCTTTACCTGTTTACATGCAGCCATTCTAATGAACTCTGTATCTGTGCTTCTTGCTGGGGCCACCATTATCTGAGCTGAAACACATGCTTCTGCCCTTGGGATTTCAGCATTATATCAGGTTGCCAGGAACTAAGGAAGAGCTCATGCTCCCAAGTGTCTTACAGTCATTTTCTTTTAGCTCAGAGAGAGGAAGGAGACTAGTGGATTTATTTGGAAATGGTGACTTTGGGTGAAATGTTTGATTTCTTTGTTGAAATACGATATAATGTTGTATAATAAGGTGGCATAGTTTTGTTGGTGTTAAAAAGAACAGGATATGCTGCTGTAAAATGTTTATTCCCCTGACTTGCCCATTTATTTATTTCAAATATTCTTCTACTCTGGTAAAGCTATTAAATAGGGTTATCCATCCCACAAACATTTATTTAGCACCTACTATGGATTGTGCCTTAGTGGCGGTGGAAAACAACTTGCACATGCTTACTTGCATCTCACAGGGGAGCTGGCCAATTAGGGACCAGGGGTTCTTAAAAAGGGGTCCGTGAGCTTGAATTGAGATTCAAAAAAACATTATTCTTGTGGGGACGTGTTGGTGCGGGTGTGATATATTTATTAAATGATACACAACATAGTGTGAACTTGGTAAGGGATCTGTGGTTTTCACCTGACTGGCAAAGGGTTCCACTGAACAAAAAACATTAAGACCCCTGGAATAGAGTAAGTGCCATGGTAAGGGAATACAAAATACTGTGAGAGCAGAGTGCTGATCCAGTGGGCCAGAGGTTTGTCAGAGGAAGTAAGCTTTGGGCTCAGACCTGCAGGAGGCATAAGTAGTAGCCAAACAAAGGTGTGGTTCTGAACAGAGGAAACGTGGGTGAGACGGCTCAGAGGTCAGAGAGGGCTCAACAAGTGAGAAGAATGGAGAGAATATTCATCAGCTTTTGTTCATCCAACATATAGATTAAACACCTATTATGTGCTAGGTACTGTTCTAGGCCCTCGGGGTTATAAAATGCAGAAGTGACTGTCTTTATGGTGTTTACTGTGGAGTCAGGAGGTTGACTTATTAACAAATAATTGCTGGACAGTATATAAGTGCTAGAATAGAGGCATGTACCAATGGACTTAGTAGAACAAAGAAGGGAACAATCAGTTATGTTTGCATGGTTGAAGAAAAGCTGGAGATTTATTTTGCAGCAACTCAAGTGTAAGGGGATTTTTGTTAAGTTTTGCTTAGGAGTTTTAATCAGAATTCAGCTATGAGCTACCAAGATAGCATGTTTACTTAGAATAAAGAAGAACAATACTCGTAGTATGTCTGTTCATTTTGATTGGGGCAAAGGAAAATTTGCATTGTTTCCATAATGCAGAAAAGTGATTTGCTAACTCACAGGTTGCAGAAGTTAAATCTCAAAGACCATCTACTTCCATTATAATGTGCACTGTGTGAACCCCAAACTTTCTGACATGTAATTAGGCTTCTCCCATATTTGTAGTCTCCTCAGGAAGGGGATTGAAGTACTCAGTCAACTCAGCCACTACACGTTGATATGAATCAATATCTTGGAATGACATGTTGCTATGTGTTGGGTTAGTGCAAATCAGCTCCTGAAGGCTTAGTCGTATCTGGGGGTTAACAAAATTGAGTGGATTTAGAAGACTAAAATAAAGGCCTGCCTGCAGAGTAACTGGAAAAACTCCAGGCACTTTTAACATGTAAAAGTAGATTCTATATTATTTGTCATCAATTCCAAGAAAAATAATATTTTAAGAAAGCAAAATTATTCTAAAGCAAGGAGTTCTATGGCATATGGGGAATTGGGGGATATTTTAAAAGATATCTCTGAGTGAATGTGGCAAAAGTTTCTCTAAACATATGGACTTGTAGAGCTTGAATAGAACATAGTGATTAGTGGGTCTGAAAACCATTGAAGCCCATTGGATTGGAGTGACTTGCTCAAAGTTACACAGCCATAGGCTGGTCTGAATTGTACACACCTCTCTGCTCATCCCCTCCTGTGCTATTTCTACTATACTACCAGGCCTCAGAGTGATTTACTTATTTCTCAAAGTGCCCTGGTATATTAAGGTGTCAGAGTTGTGAGGATGTGTATTGACTCTTTCTAAAATTATAAGTGAGAGAAATAATAAAATATGCATACCTTATTTCTTGATTAACATCCATACAATTTTACATGGCTTTCCCATTGTTCTATTTGAAATGAAAATATATAATCTAGTTTACTTTTTAATTTACCTGCTACTAAGGTACAGTTGTTCACATGAAAAATAAATAGGGGAGTAGATGTGGCTCAAGCAGTTGGGTGCCTGCTTCCCACATAGGAGGCCAAGGGTTCAATTCCTGGTGCCTCCTAAAAACAAAAAACAACAAAACAAACAAACAACAAGCAAACAAAGGAAGAAACCAACTCAGGGGAGCCGATATGGCTCTGTGATTTGAGCACCGGCTAACCGCATGCGAGGTTCTGGGTTCAATCTCAGGCCCTAGTACCTTAAAAAAAAAAAATATATATATATATATATATATATATATATATATATATATATATATATAATCTAGACTGTAAATGGCATATTTTAGAAAATATCTAGTAAACTGTGTGAAATATAAATATAAAAGGCAACAGAATGATAGTGTTGAGAAAGCTCATGTTGAAAATGAAGCATTTATTTCATCCAGAGAACACAAACAACATCACACTTTATAAAATAACAGTCAGCGGGGGGGAAGGGGAGACATGTAATAAAATAAATAAATCTTTAAAAAAAATAAAATAAAATAACAGTAATAATAAAGGTAACATATCAGAAGAGGTCAACATCTAGAGATTGGATCGTCTTATATTTGACTCACTTGATATTTTCCTAAACAAATTAGTCACCTCTAACCTGGCTGAATTGTTTTGAAGAGGTGAGACTTCAGCTTGAAGCAAGAACCTACACATTTCTCGAAAATTCAAATCCCTTCTTATAAGTCATCAAGCAATGGGACGGTATTCAGTTGCTCCTTGATTTAATATCTTTACAGATGACATGGAAAAAGAAATTTAGAATATGTTCATCACATTTGTACTTGGAGCTCAAATTAGGCAAGACCCCAAGGATAAAAATAAAATTCAAATAATTTTACAAAAAGAGAATAAAAATTCTGCATGGAGAAATAGTATTCCCATTACAATGTAAATACAGGGTTGGACTCAGCACAAGAAATGAAAGAAAATCCCAGAAAAAATCTTTTACAAGCTGAATGTGAGTCAGTAATTCACAGCTATTGTTTTTAAAATGCCTGCACTTTGTTGTCTGTGGTTTGTGTTAATTCTATGTTTGTGAATGGCTAATGTACTTTAATAAGAGGTAAGATTGAAGAGTGTTAAAAAGTAATTCAAATGATAGAAAAGAAAGGAAATAGGTCATACATGAGAATAGTTTAAGAAATGAGGATGGTTCAAGCCAGAAAATAAATAGGTAGCTGGAAAATGACATATAGATAGATGTTTTTAAGTATAGGAAAGGATTATTATTGTTTTTTAAATGAGGGGGATGTTGATCATTTTCTTTTTAGAAAACGGGCTTAGTTAAAGCAAAGAACAATTTTTGTGTATGATTAGGGTGATAAATATTAGAAGGAACTATCATCCTGGAAAGCTAGGCTAAGATAATGAATGATTGTTTTTCCTAAAGATTTTGAGATATTTACTTGCTTGAAAGATACTTAGCAGATGACTAGAATTATCTGCCAGCTCTATGACTATAAATTGAAGTTTGCCAAAAACTTGTTAAAAATAAATTGTAAATTTTCATTGAAAATAAATTAGGGGAAGAGAAATAAACTGTTTTTATTTATGAGACTTCTACAGAGATACAGTAGAAAAAAATTAATTTTATAATTAATTGGCTCAAAATTTTCTTTCATCTTTTTGTAGATATGTATCTTTCTTTCTTTTAATCATCCTTTTGTCTTGCCTTGGATTTATTTATTTAAGGGGGAGAGAAGATGCCCTGGGGACTGTTGTAAAATAATGGGCAGATGGGCTGATTTCTTGCTTATTAGTAAGCTAGAATGGTTTGACTTTAAACTTCTTCCTAAGGGATAGAAGCCACTTAAAAATGTAGCTTGTTCAATCATGGAAATACAGTGAAAAACTAAGATTATTTATTATTTATCAAGATTTAGATTATTTCATCCTCCTCTACCCTACCCGACAGGGCTTATATTTTCTTTTGTTCTGGTTTGACTTGATGGCTTAGTGTTATCACTGATGAAACCTTAAGTAGACCAGTGGTTTGTTCTTTTGTTTTTGTTATCAGGGTAGAACAGATGTAACTGCAGGGGTTCAGCAGAAGGTAACTAGGAAAAGCCTCTCATTAAAAAATTGGGAAGTTCCATCTGAACAACTCTCTCCCCACTTTTTAGTCATTGAAGAACATATGATGAATAAAACTGACATTGTTAATATCAAAAGCAAGGATATACAAAAACAGTAGTAGACTTCATGTGTGCTTTTCTTCTTCCCTTACTTCTTTTTCTTTTCTAAAACAAAACATTTGTATTTACTCAAGTGAAGCACAATGTGTTTTGAGGTAATGAAAGTTATATATAATTAAATTGTGGTCAACTCTGTGTAACTTTGTAGCTTGACTCCTCCATAAGCCCAATAAATTACTTTACAAATAAAGAGCTTCTAAAACTAAAGAATCCCCTAAATGCACTGCAGGAATGTTAATGCTAACAAAAATGAATTAAAGCATTCTTTTAACTCTAATTAATAGTTCTATTTTCTGTACTACTCTTTGGCTACACACATGATATGAAAAAATATATGCAGTTTGAATCACGTGTCTGCCTTTTTGGAAGGAGAAGAGCATGTAGAATATTTTGAATTCATCTTTTCTTTCTCTTAATTTGTTTTCCTAATTAAAAAAAAATTTTTTTTTAAATTTTACATATAGAAAACCTGTTGTTGGGCAGGTTTGTCCCAGATCTGGAGCACAAACTCTGTGGAGAGTCAAGGGCATGAAGAATGTGAGAAACTAGAAACTGGAGAGGGAGAACCTGCTACCTCCCAGGGTTTGTCTTGGTTAGGTACTTAACCTCTCTCTGAGCTGCAAGTTACCTTCCAGGTAAAATGGAAGAACCAAGGAGAACTTCTTCATAGAGATTTATGGTGTAGACTAAGGATGATAATCTAAGTGAAATTACCTTGTGAATGTCAAGTGCTATAATACTAGTTTGGCTGTTTCTTGAGGACTTGAATTCCATTTTTCCATTGAGGCAATGAAAGAGTTTCCAGAGCAATGTGCTATCAATCCTCTTTGCTTCTGAGTTCTTTTTCAAAGTGCAGACTATTCGTCATTTCCACCTTCACCATTTTGGTTGTTATTCCAAGGATTCCACGCTAAAAGGATGGATTCTGGAGTTTCCTAATTTGGTACTGTTGGTTTGGGGGCTCCAGAAATAGAATTTCTAGGAGCATTTGTGCAGTCCCCAAATCTTCCACTTAAAAATGAGTAAGGCTGTTACAAGGCTGTGGCTTTTTCCCAAAGGCAGCTTCTTCTGTTTTCCAAAGTCAATGATACCAGTGAAAAATTTAAGGATTAGTTTAGAGAGAACATACACCTTAAAAATAAAACAATCCTCATTTGTTTTATATTGTTCAATATAATATACACAGCTACCCTCTAGTGTTCTCTTCCTGAGAAGATTATATTCCTACACTGAATTACAATAGAATACTCACTCAAATACTTGTAGACACATTAAAAAAATATGTCTGCTATCACCTTTCAGATGAAACATTCTTCTCCTACCCAGGAAAGCACAGAAGTGCGCCAGAAGAAGCACGTTTTGGAGTGAGTTTCGGAAGAAGGTTGTGGTTGACATTCAGTATGCCATAAAACATCTTCTGATATCAGGAAAAGCAAAAAACATGTGCACCTTTGTGAAATCACAGGTATTGCTCCATTTGTCCATATAGGACCCTTTAGCTATGATTAGATTGCACTTGAGAAGAGTGAAATGGTCTCTTCCCTGTGTTTGGAAAACAACTTTTCATCTGATTTAAGGAACTTGATAAATAGGGATTCAAGGAACACCTTGTGGCTACCAGTGTAAAACAGGATAAGAAGCCAATCTTGTATTACATGAGGTGAAAATGACCCAGTAGGTACTAGGATTACAGGTTCATGCAACTATCTTAGAAATCATACCTACAGTTTAAATTTAACCCTCTTGTTTTAGAAATAAAGACACTGACATTCCCAGTGGGTACTAGGATTACAGGTTCATTCAACTATCTTAGAAATCATACCTACAGTTTAAGTTTAACCCTCTTATTTTAGAAATAAAGACACTGACATTCAGGTTAAGTGGCTTGTCCATGGTTATAGCCCAATTAATTAAGGGTCAGTCCAGGAGGGGGATTTGTGTTTCCTGACTATTATCCTAAAGAGCAGACCAAAAAGGTAAGGTCTGTAATTGCATGATTGGAAAGAATGTGCTTTCAAGGAAATTAAATCTAAGAAACATGGAGAAATGCTTTTAAAAATCTTCTCACTTACACTGTCAAATACTCCCTTAACATTATTATTATATGCCTTTATTATATTTTTGGAGAACAGATTTACTTCTCTTATAATAGTTACCAACAATTTGAGTAAGAAGTTTGTGGATTCGATTGAAAGTTTGGTCTGATGGAAGTTGTCATCTTCATTACTGTCCTTATCCAACATTAATAAGAAACCCACCCATGTATAGGATTCTTCATAATGAAGAGCCAACTAATGGGCATTTTCCATTTGTTTTAGCACTATAGGCTCCAGGACAGACACTAGTATAGGGAGAATCTAATTGCCTGTTCATGGGCTCTTCTCGTTCTAATACCTGACCCTATTTGGACAACCACTTGCAACCTGCCTTGATCCCTTTCCTACATTGCCCCACTCCTGCATCTTGCATGCCTAGTTATCTGAGTCCCAGGTAGAGCTGTCTTGAGTTGTGTGTCTTGACTTCCTGAATGAACATAGCCAGGACTCTAGACCTAATAGGTAGATTTGGTACTGGGTTCCCATCTCTTTTCCCGGTTGCTCCATTTTTGTGGAGTATGCTACCATGCCAAATTAGCTAGCAGAATGGTGTGAATAATTTGCTAGGAATTGAACCTAGAAAGTTCAGAACCCAAGGGAGGTCTTGGGTTCAATGGTGGAAAAGGAAAACCTTGAAGATGGGATGAGTTTGAGAATGAAGATTACACCAAGAGGGGAAATCAAGATAAATTTAAACTATATCACAAATGTTCTTTAGGTGGGTCCAGAAGAGGAATCTCTGCTGTTTGCTTATAGTTTTGTTTGGTTTATAGCAAGATGAAGTTTTCCAATTAAACTAATAATAACTAAGTAGTCTTGATTTATCTGTGACCCATTCAATTGATCAAGAAATAAGGACTACCTACTGTGACCAGTATTGCTGGAAAAAAAATATTAATGAGAAAAGACTGCAGCCAATATAAAGAACCTCCTGGGGGTATTTTTAACCTTCCCAGGTTAAAGTAAAAACAGGAACAGACAGTCCTCAATGAGAAGAGAGTATATCCTTGATGTACTCTTTCTGTGTACATTCTTTAGGACAAGAATCATGTCTTAATCATTTTGTAGATCTAGAATGGAGAATGGAACCTAACGCTTAACAGATATGCAGTAATGTTTGTCAAAGGAGTATTGACTGGTCACATATGGAAAATTAGCAAATTATTGGATATTATTGGATTCTTTTTCAACTAAGGACAGCCCCCTTTTACTCTTTTCCCCACTTTCCTGCTTAGCTTACCATGGTGGGGAAGTGTATTTTAGAATCTCTCATGGAGTATAAACTTCATTTTCCTATAGAAGTGCTTAAAATGTCAGTTTAGATAAACTTGAAAACTGTTTTAGAAGAGGGGTACATTATAGTTACAGAGGTTTATATGAGCTATCCTGGAACTCATCAGGTCATATACAACATCATTTCTATGGGCAAATTTATTCAAACTTTGGGAAGCCAACCTTTTTCTAAGTTGGGTTGACTCACGTTTTTAAATATATATATAGGCTTTTCTACTATTCTAGCTGCAGTGAGTCTGTGGAGGAAATAACAAATGCCAACATTGGCCTTCACCCAGGATTTTATATATATATATATATATATATTTTTTTTTTTTTCTTGCATCCCAGTTTATTCTTAATTACTTTATTTGGCATTGCAAGGTATCTAGTTGGGGGAGAAAAGACCAATGTATATTAAGCAGTTAATTAGCTTATCTGATTAACACAGACAAGAAGTGTCATAGCATCTAGGGATAAGGAAAATTTAATGTAATTTGCAGTTGTTGGGAAAAACTCTGTGGTCAATTTGGTGTAAATTATAGGAAGAAGGAATAAAACAAGTATAGGTGTTTTTTTTATCTGGGAATTTTTCACTGACCCACCAAGATAGGATTAGATGCTCTTCATAGAGACTCCGATAACCTTTCCTTTAACAAAAATCTGATCTACTATATTTTGATTTATCTGTCACCCTTAATAGACCACTTTGAGTTAAACACTCAAAGGCAGGCATGGAAGAATTACAGATGAATTTGAACAGTAGTTGAAGATATTTGAACTTTATTCAAGCATTTTAGGATCAGAAAAAGAAAACACAATAAAACAAAACACTCTGGAGGTCAAATTAGAGGATAAAACCTGAAGGTAGAATGAAACAAATCCTGTTGATTAAAATAGTTCAGAGAGGAGAGAAAAAGGGGTGGAGTAGAGGTGATGGGAATAGAATGGAAGAAATAAATAAAATGTATTTCCAACATGGAAACAAAAGGTTTCATTTACTGGGTATGAGATGCTAGGAAGAGAAGGGAAATTGATCATTTCAAACCTAGTAGTCTTTTTATTTCTGTCCAAACTGGTGGGTATAGCTCCAGAGGATTTTTACTACTGCCAAAATTGTTTTCTAGTCTAAATAATTTGTATCATTATGGTCAACATTTCTGTTTTCTTTATTTTTTTTCTAACTCCATTTGTTGACCTTGAGAAAAATTAGATTCTGTAGTCTCATGTGTCTTCCAGTGTCTGTGTTTTCTAGTGGAAACAGAAAAGGAAATTGAAAATGAAGACAGCTACTTACATTTCTGTCTGATATTGAGTAACTGGCCATTTAATCTGCTCATTAAATTCTCTTTGAGTAATTTTTCGCACTTTAAAATGTGAGTTCATAGACTCAAGGACTTAAAGCAGTAAAAAAGAAGTAGGAAATTATCTGGAAAAAACAAGAGAGATATCACACATTGGAAGACATACAGGAACAGAGGCCCAGTAAATGTCATAGTAATTATGACAATACTCCAGATAATTTTTTATATTGTCCAAATATGTATAACTAAGTTAACTGTTATAGCTTGTTATTACACAGCAGTGTATGTATGACTACAGAGAATTTGAAGGAAATACTAATCTAATTTTCACTTAAATTTGGACTATTACAAAGGATATTTTGGCATTTAGCTTCTTGTCGGGCCATGAACCTACAGCATAGGTTCTGCTGAAGTTCAGTGGGCACTTAAGACTGAAAAGTGAAGCAGGCCATTCCATATCATATGGCAAAATAGTAACAGTTTACTAGGGAACTTACAGACTGGGCAGCAGGTCCTGGGTGGCTATAGGATGCTCAAAATAGCGTTCTGTGCCATCCAGAGAGTTACAGGGGCTTATATCAGGTAAAAACAAGGAAGGTGCAGAGTCAAGTCAGGATTTTCAAGATCATAAACATGTTTCATGTTTAGCTATCATGGTTAGGAATGTGCATATGCCTTTTAAGATGCACTTATAAGGGGTGAGGTGGGATTGACTTATCCAGGAATTTATGGCTTCTCTGGTTTGTGTCCTCACACTCCTCAAGGGGAGTTAAACATGCATTTTTTGGAAACTTTCCATTGAAGAGACAGTTCTCCATAGGCATCTTGCATTTCTGTACATCTTAGAAGCAGAGGCACTGACTGTCTTTGTTTGAGACTATCTTTTCATGGATGTTGGTATAGCAAACAGCCTTGGAAAATAGAGATAATATTTATCTTAGAAGCAAAGGGCAGGTCTGCCTACTGTCCAGTATAAAAAAGATAATTTCTCCCTAAGAAACAAAGTAAAGGAAAACTTGCTGCCCTCCATAAAAGATTTGAGCTCCCTAAACTCAGAGTTCTTCTCCTGTATTCAACCCACTGAGTATGAAGACATCCATCTGGGCCACACATGTTACCCCTTGGAGAAATGAGGGCAAGGGAAACTGACACAAATACTCTGTTGCCCATGTTGCTTACTGTGCTACCAGTAGTACAGTTCTTTGTCTCTGACCCAGGAGTCTCATATCTTCTTCCATTATCCTGAAGCTATGGCAAGCTAACCTGTATGCTTGCAAGTAGGTAAAATCTCACACCCTTCACAGTTCTTGTACTCTCAAGGTGGATAATTTATGGGCCCATAAGTTGGTTTGTAATAAAGGAAATTTTCACTTAGAGTCTGTGCAAGTTTGATATTATTTATGAATTCCAAAAAAGATAATTGATTATGTTTGTAAAATGGCCTGTTCCTCTGGGCATGATTCCCTTTGATTGTATTGGATTCAGCTGAGATACCTTTGATTAAATTAAGTTTAGGGCTTTGATTTGACCATGTCATTACAGTGTGCGGGTTGAGACCCCACCCCCTTGATAGGCCAATAAAACAGACTCTTACACAGAAGTAGATGTATACAGAAAAAGACATAGCAGAGGAGAGAAGTTGGTTTTGATGCTGGAGCCCCAGGGTGACTTGATACATTGGCCTGATAGTTTACAGCTGACCTTATGAAGAGACCAGAGCAGCTGAGCCTGGAAAGAAATGATCACCGGGAAGAAAGATGAGCTTTATGCCAGCCTACAGCTGAGATTGGAAGGACCTGGGACCATGGAGCCTTAAGAGGAAAGAGGAAGGCTAAACCCTCACAGACATCACCTTCCATCTTGTGTCAACACGTGATAACAGACTTTGGATAAGGAAGTACTTCTCATAGTACCTTGAGTTGGACTCTTTAGGGTCTTATAACTGTAAGCTTCTACCCCAGATAAATACCCTTTATAAAATCCAACAGATTTCTGGTACTTTGCATCAGCACCCCTTTGGCTGACTAATGCAGAGTCTTACAGGTTCTGCTAGAACTACTCAAGATTAAAGTGTGACGTTAATATCCTGGAGTTTACTGACTAGATTTAATTTAGTTTAATTTAATTGCTCTCACCTATTTCAATCTTTATAGTATTGAGCATATTATTGTTGTTATATTCTCAATATATATACATTGAGGTACCAAGGCTGGGGATTGAACCCGGGACCTCATATGTGGGAAGCTGGTGCTCAACCACTCAGCTACATCTGCTTCCCCAGGTTGGTTTTTATCATTTGTTTGTTTGTTGTTTGTTTTTTGTTTTTAGGAGGTACTAGGGATCGAACCTGGGGCCTCTTATGTGGGAAGCAAGTGCTCAACCACTTGAGCTACATCTGCTCCCCTATTCTTAATATTTTTGTAAATTAACAAGCTGGCAAAAGTTAATTTTTGGATACTTATGCAGAATAAACTGGCAAGCAGATATTGTGTTGTAATTGTGCAGATAGTCAATGTGACCAATTGCATGGATTAACCATACACTGGTTCCTGAATTTTGCATGTATGACTTGATCAACTTCCTTAAGAAGGATCACTTTCCTAGTTGAATCAGTTGAATTTGGATACTCCCTTTCCAGGATACTCTTTTTCCAGGTCTGCTCATCACCACATTATCAAGGTCCAAGGTCCAATTTGTTCCTACGTGATTGAATAATTAAAATAGACATTTTCTCTTCTAATTTTACTTCAAAGATAGAAACAGGAAAGAAGATTAAATTGAAGAGAATACCACAGATTGAATGACAAAAGGAACACATCAGATTCATAGTTGTGTCAAGGCCAAGAACAAACAATATACAACGTTTAAATAAATCAGCACTAAAAAATAATTTCTGGGCTGTTGTAATAATGTAGTTTATAATTAGTCTTGCACCTCAATACTTTTTGCTTTTTCCTAGTGTAGGGTTTGAAGCTAACACTGTATATGCTTGCTTTGCCTGTCTCTTTTTAGATATTAGATTAAGTTATTTCTAAGCTATGATGTACTTTTGTTGCCTTTTTTAAGATTTTATTTTCCATTTTTCTTTTTTGTACAGTAGGATTTTAAGTAATTTTGAGGTCATACATACGTTATATAGTAGGATAGAATGAGTTTAAGAGTGGGTGAAGGGCCAAGGCACATACAAAACGGGTAAGAATGAAGAAAGGAAGTACAAAAGAAGTTGTACTTCAAATATGAAAGAGTAACTGATTACTGTGAATTTATTAGACACAGTGGCTCATATTTAGGAAGCATGATAACATGAAACTGATCTTCTGAGGTCAATAGAAATTTTGCATTTAGAAGAAATGGTAGAGTTTGATCTAGTAATTGTCTAGTTATTCATTCCAGAAACCGACATTGATTACCTTCTTTGTATAAAACAAGAATGCAGAACAGTGCATTTCTAGCTGGCAGAGACTTCATTTGGCAAAACACCTTGAGCTTATAATATGCAAAATCAACCCTTATACTTTCTGTCCCTTGTGGCCTACTTTACTTGCTAGCCATCTGTGGCAGATTACATTTATCAAGATGCTACAATAATATCTCCCATCCCACATGCCCATATACAATATGACCCTTCCGTTCTCCCATCAAGAGGTGAAGTCAGTTTCTCTTCGAATCTGAATAAGCCCCATGATTGCTTTGATCAATAAAATGTGGCGGCACCCTTAAGTGGCCTGGTGCCTTCTACTTTCTGTCCCTTGGAAGTTAGTTGATATAGAAGAATGCAACCACCGTGACCCACCATAAAGTGAGAAACCCAAGCCATGTAGAAAGCCCCTGGAAAATGAGATGCCATGTATATATAGAGAAAGGCCAATGAACCCCAAGGGACCAGCTAAGTGAGAAGGATGCCATCTTGAAAGTGGATCCTCCAGCCCTACCTGCCCCAGCTGACACCACATAAATGAGAATCAAATCAATCAGCTGGACCTTCCCTAAATCTCTGACCCATAAATTTGTGAGCAAACTAATTGTTTTAAACCACTCATTTTATGAGGTAGGCTGTAACAGCAGTAGATGATTGGAATACCATCGATCTGGACTGCATTGTAGTCAGAAGTTACAGAACACTAGTAGACAAGAAACTCCCCCTGTTAATCCATTTTTCTAACTAGGAGAAATAGTAGTAGTCATTAATGATTCATTCAGAGGAATGATAAGATAGCAAATTGACTTCATTTGCTATCTATTATCTTTTTGATTATATATTTAAAGTCTCTTTGAAGGCTTAATGCTCATATTAGCATTGCTTTTTTTAAATCATTCTTGAGATAATTTGGCAAAGGGTAATTGTAGAAAAACTAACTCATCTATTCTTTACCCCTCTCCTATTTGGAGCCTCATTTATAGCAATCTCTGATCTAAACTTGGGGTATTTTTCAAAAAATTATCACTTTGTCTTGTTTAGCTCCCTACTTCT
>PVKH010021527.1:0-14307 GCA_004027955.1 Chaetophractus vellerosus | reverse complement strand
AGACCCATCCTAAGCCATGCATTGAAGTAACCTCATCAGCAAGGTCCTACTTACAATGGGTTCATACCCACAAGACTGGATACATACAGTTCTAAACTACCACAATGCCCTTATTTGGAAAATGGAGATAATATTACCTTATAGGGTTATAGTAACCACAGTCAATGCTCTCATCTGCTGCTAGGTCAATCTTAGTTTCTTTGCATGCCTATGGCATCCTCCACAGCTCTATATGGGTAATATTTGGTCAAAAGAGAGTGCTTGGTCTATGCCCAGGGCAGAACAAAAGCACTGGAAAGTCAACACTCCAGGAGCAAACCTCAACCAATGAAGAATGGAAGTTGGTGAATTTGATGACAGATCAGTGGTGTAGAACCCACAGTTCTCAGAGGTTCCCCAGTAGAATCCAGTCCTAATTGCCCACAGTAGTAACTGACGCATAAAGCACCCTTATTGGCCCTCATCTCCTCCTTGCCTCCCTGCCCCATGACATCATGGTGCTTCCAGAGACTGTCTCCCAAATGAACCCCTTACACCCAAATCCTTATCCCAGAGTCTATTTTGAAGGTAAGCCATACTGAGACTTGTTTTTTTTTTTTCTGGAATTAAATATCACATAGTATAAATGAAGCATCCAGTATTGTACCTGATGTGTTATACAAATATGAACATTCTCTCTCCCTAGCTTATAGAGTTTTCTGGGTCCTGAAATACTGCTCCATATGCTAACTAGAGTGTCAACACAACAGTTTTTATCATCCGGGGATTATGGAACTGACCAAGAATTAAGCAATGAAGAAAGAAACCAACCATAGTAACCTCTAGTAACCAATCCTTCTTCCTCTACATTAGTAGATGCCTCGTATTTTATTTGGAAACATGATTTCTGAGTGCAGACACATTTTCCAGCTGTAGGCAAATGAATACCAACAAGTGTATGGGCATTTGTATGCAGTTCCCTGTGCTGTACAATGGGAAGAGGTCTGCCCTCCCCTTCTCTGTTCCTCTTCTCCAAGAGAAATATGGATGTGATGATGAGTTATTTTGGACCATGCAGATGAGAGCAGCACTAAAGGAGTGTTGCAATTAAGTGGGAGCAGGAGCCTGGCTCATGGACACCATGGCACTGCCATACCACTCCCCATCTTTATATCAGATCTTTAAGTCTCTGCCCTATTGAGTCATAACTCAACAGCTGAACGCACAGCCCAACCAACATTCATCTAAAGGCCAAGATTATATCCAATAAGGCTGTTCAAGCTAACATCTATGAGAACCCCTAACCAGTTGACCAGATGGAGAAGAGCCTTGTGAAAGAGCACGGCTCCTAGATCTACACGTCTTTAAGGACTCTGCTCACAATGTGGGAAGCATTACATAAGCATTCACTTTTTTTCTTCAGAACAAAATCTTCAGTCTTTAGATTGAAGAGCTCATAGTTTTAAACTGAGTTGTGATCATTGCCTTAGCTTTTGTTTACAGCTTTAATTTTACTTTTAAATTTTCTCTGGAGACACCAGCTAACATTACTGGTAGATCAGATATTTCAGGGGGATTACTTTATAACAAAAAGAAAAATACAAAAAAAAAAAAAACCATAACAACTAAAACCTAGATTCTAAATAAAAGATACTTTATATAAAGTACTTGAGATAAGGGGTATCTCTACAGGCCCCCAGATCCAACAGATTGAAACAAACAAATCACAAAAACCTGAAAGTGGAACAAGGAGCAATGATGCCAAATTTCAAGTGCAGGGCAACTCCAAGGCCAAATGTCAAGCTCTCTCTGTTGGCAAATCCAAGGCCAAATGCCAAGTGCAGGGCAACTCCAAGGTTAAATGCTGAGCTCTGGGCTGGGATCTGATAAGTGAACCTTGGGCCAGAGGTAAGGGGAATTAAGCCTGAAGCCTTAGGGTACTATGAAAAAGCACAAAGTTCTCAGGTCATTTTGCACCAATTGATTTCCAAATGAACAGCAGTATCCAAAAAATTCTCAATTTAGCCATTCTGGATTCTCAGAGGTTAATATTAAGCAAATATAAGCTCCAAAAAAGAAATCACTAAATCTAAAGGAAACAAACTATCATGAGTACTAGTCAGCAGTAAAAGCTAAAATTAGGGACTGAGGCTCCAAAGGACTTCAGAAATGAGAATTAGTTGATAAAATAATTTTACAAAATCTGTTTATGGAACTTAACACATTACTGAGTTATGTGTGCTTCAAATGGTTTTTCAGATTTCAAAATGAGCCAAAAGAATAAAATAAAGAATAATATAAACCTATTTCAATCTAAAATACAAGAGAAAAATTAAACCACAGATTACAAATGGCTGAAAAAAAAATAAATGAACCAAATTCCCAATCTTTTAATCATAGTGGTTGATATGTTTGCTTACATGGAAAAGTTAAAATAATTCACAAATTATTAAAACATTAGCAAGGTGAGTATATGGAAGATCAAGATAATATAACTTGTAATTTTGTTCCCCAAAAGCTAAGATTTGGGAAAGATAATTTATAAGATTTTATTTGCTACAACAACAAAAAACATAAATTAGACAGAAATAATTTTAATTAAATAAATGCAAAGAAACAGAGATGATCATAAAACCTTGTTGACCAACATTAAAAAGGCCTTAAATACATGAGAAAATGTACTATCTTCTTGAATAAAACAATTCAATATCCTAAGTATTCAACTTTCTCCACCTGTATCTGTAATTTTCTGAACTTTTAATTAATAACACCCAAAGTATTATTTTTGCAAGTAAATTGATAAACAGGTTGTAAAATTTGGAAGGGCAAAGTCCTACAATAAGGGGGTGGGAAGGGAATCTCTGTGCTGTATAGTTAGGTGTATTATATATTATACTAATCAAGAAACTTGATATAGGTACAGAATAGATAAATTGAGAAATGAGAGAGATAAGAATTAGACCCAAATGTCATATGAAAGCATCAAATTATGGAGATGGCAGTATATATCAGTGAGAAGAAGAATGGCTGTTCAAAAAAATGTTCCAGTTACTCACGTGGAAAAATTAATTGGAATATAATCATCCCACACACAAAAATCAATTCCAATGGATTAAAGACTTAAATGTGAAAGACCAAATTTCAACACATTTAAATTTAATCTGGGAAATTATTTTCTCAGAGATGAGAAGGATATCTTAAACAAGATATAGGGACTCGGGTTTCAGAAGGATAGATTGAGTTTTAGAAAATCCATTCATCTAAAGGACAATAAGAAATCATAAATACAAGCCCTGAACTGGAAGAAGATGTGTACAATTGTGTATTTGTTTCTCTAAAATTTAAGTAACTCTTTCAAATTTATGTGAGACATGTAAATACTCCAATTAGATAACAAAAGGCAAAGCATGAACAGGCATTTCACAGATGATGGAATGTGTGTGGCCTACAGACAAATGGAAAGATGCTCAGTCTGATTAATGAGGGAAATGGAAATTAAGATTACAATTAGATATACTTTAACAGCCAACAGATTGCTAACAGTTATAAAGTCTGACAACATCAAGTATTCAAAAATATGCCTGTCAAAGGATTTTACATAAACCAGTGAAAGTTGTGTGACTTTGGCACATCCAACTTGGAAAATATTCGGCATTTTCTAGTAACATTGAATAATCACACACATTGTGATTCAAAAATTTTACTCCTATTTGTGTGTGTTAGGGTAACTCTTATACATGGTATATTAGTCAGCCAAAGGGGTACTGATGCAAAGTACCATAACTCTGTTGGCTTTTATAAAGGGTACTTATTTGGGGTAGAAGCTTACAGTTACAAGGCCATAAAGAGTAATTTACTTCCTTCACCAAAGCATGTTGCCAGTCTCTGCATAGGTTCAACCTTCCCCTTCCTCTTAAGGAAGACTCCGTGGTCCCAGCTTCTTCTGATCTCAGCTGTAGGCTGGCATAACAGTCATCTCTCTTCCTGGGTTCATCTCTTTCCAGACTCAACTGCTCTGCTCTCTCCACAAACCCAGCTATAAACTATCAGGTGAATGGCTTCGCTCTCTCCCCAGGGCTCCAGCATAAAAAACAAAACAAAACAAAACAAAACCAGCTGTCTCTTCTACCCTGTTGTTTTCTGTGTGTGTTCACCCACCAAGGGGGCGGGGACTCAACGTCCTACTGACATGGCCAAATCAAAGCCCTAATCTTAGTTTAATCAAGTAAAAGTGAAACATCTGAATTTAATACAATCAAAGGGTACCATGTCCAAAGGAACAGACAAGTTTAGAAACATAATCAATATTTCTTTTAGGAATTCATCCATAATATTAAACTTCCACACATGGGTACAAGATTAAGACTGTATATAATAATGTTTATATTATTATAATATATAATAATACACACATGTGCAGGTGTGTGTGTGCACACGTGTATGGGCATGTGTATGTACACATGAGCGTGTCTGTGTTTGTGTTTATATAATAAAGGAAACTTGAAAACAATAAATTCCCAATGTCAAAAGGCTGGATAAACTATGGCATATTCTATCAATTGGATATTATACAGAAATGAAAATAAGTAGATTAAAGATGCAAGCAAGAGCATATATGAATCTTAGAGAATGAATGAAAAATATACTTCTTATGGGAAGATGGAACCAGGGTATGGAAATACAGTTAAAGCAAATGGTTAATACTGTCTAGATGTTATATAATATCTTAAGTTGAGTGGTGGTTTCATGGTTTCATTGTTTTACATTTCCTGTCTTATATATCTGCTACATGTATCCTTCAGTGTATATTAAATATTATAGAATATATTTAAAACCATTTAAATGAGATTTTTAAAGCATCAGATTTATTTGCAGTATGCTCAAATGGAAATGGCTTATACCTACCAGTTCTGATCCAACCTCTCCACTGGCCAGTAGTGTGACTGGGGATGTACTTAATGTCTTTTTACTTCGGTTTCATTTATTGTAAAATGAAAACAATAATGCATACTAATTAATAGCATAGTGGCTGGCATGCAAATAAGGCATCATTTTTGTTATTCTATTCAAATGTCCTTACACCAGATTTTGGGTCTCTTGGGGCACTGTCTTTCCATGGGGCAATATTAAGATTTGGTTACAAGCAATAGCTAAAATGGCAGAGATAACACTAGGAAAGTGGGATTTCTTTACCTTAAAAAAATGAGATATGTTGTTTTGAGACTCTCTAAAATTAATCAATGATATCTCGACTTTTAATATTTTGAGTGGCTGGATTTTTTTCTAGGTAGTGAAGCTCTAGAGGGAGGGGAGATGATCTTGGTAGTGCAGTGCCTAGGGCAGTACCTGACACTCATTGTTTTTAATGTACAAAATATTTGTGGGATACCAACCATATACCAGGCATCATGTTAGACACTTAGCAAACATTCAGAAAATGTGATTGAATAAACAATTGACTGAATAGACTTTCAGAATACCACATAGCTAATGTTCATTAAAACTTCAAATTCGTGAAACTAGGGATTTTTTTAAATTACATATGGATACAGAAATTACATAATAGTAAGTGGTAGAAAATTTGATTCAACCTATATTTTACAGTGTATAGCACTTATAGTTTTCTTTTATTACGAAATCTAGTCATTTTCACTTTAGAAAATACAGCAACTTATAAAGGAAAGAAAGAAAAAATTACTTGCATTCCAGTACCCAGAAATAATCACTTATTACTTAAAGTACTTTCTAATCTTTTTATATGCATATTGTGATATCATGATTATTAACATCATATAGAAGCATTTTCTCATTCTGGATTTTTCATTACCTGCAGCGAGCATTTTGGGAAGGCACATCTTATGTAAAATTAAGAACATTACCAGCTATATACCAGGTATAGTAAAAGCAACCTGAGTTTTGAACTTTCCTAACAGAATGGATTGCCACATATTTTTCCTGATTTGATTTCATTCCTATTTTTGATCCAGAGAATGGACTGGTTGACTTATAAAGTCCCTGCCAGCCTGTAGATTTTCCAACACCCAAAGCTGTTAGTCTTTTATTTTTTTTAACAACACAGGAATCAGCAGAAGTCCTACTTCTTACTCAGTGATGAGGTGATCTGAGGCACATTTGGCAAATTCAAGCTTACTGTAGGTTTTTACAGAATTCCTAACCTTGGACTTGGAGGCTTGTTAAGTCTTTAGTGAACAACTCATCACGCTGAATATAAACATGTTACTATTGATGAAGAGGAACAAAGAGAAGAGAGGTTGAACACCATGTCAATGTTGCCGAGGTGGGAATAAGAGGTCAATGAAAGCCAGGAAGATAGAACAATGAGACCTGACTTGAAACTGTGAAAGTTTACAAATGAAGAGGAAACAGGCACTCTAACAGCTCATCCCATAGAAAGGTGTGCTGTCTTTGTCATTTGATGATAACTTTATACATTCTGCAAATAAAAATCAAATCAATTGCTTTGGGGTCTTTTCCTTCCCCCAATTATTTTCTTAGTCTCTGTTGTTACATTCAAAATGCTGAATATAAAAAGGAAGAAAAAAGTCACAATCTACATAATGCAGTAAACTAATTTCATTTTGAGGATGAACTGAATTGGAAAAACCTCATTTTCTTAAGAAAACTTTGTATCTCATAAAGTCTTTATGTGCTTTGGAGGAACATGCCTTTGCCCTAAGGAGATGCCTGTGCCTTGTGCATGAGAGAGAATGGAAGGAGAATAAGAAAGAAAACAGCCTTTCTTTGTGCAAACAAAGTGCAAAGTCCTAGACATTTTAATTCCATCATTTCCATATTATTTCTTGGTTGATCAACCATTTTTCCCCAAACAAACCCTCCCTTATCTGCTTTCACTTGCCTCTGCCTATGTAAATCACAACCTGCTTTTAATTATACCAGGCCCACTCTCTCCACCTGATGATATTAGAGTGAAATAGAAAGTGCATTAAGCAGCTTCAGTGGGATTTTATATGCACTGTAATGACCTTTCAATATGAATTCTTAGTAAGGAAAGAAGGATTTATATTTCTCATATTCTATAGGAAGTTGTTCTTTGTTATAAGATGCCACTTGCAATCCGCAGTGACATTTGACTAGAGGTGTAAAAATGTCATATTTTACCATTGACAGATCCAGTCTGTTCTCTCTTGTCGTGGGATAAGGGGCTCTTTCATGAATATATATATGACAGCTCGAAATGTTCTTTCAATTGGGTTTTCTTTCCTTCAGTTATTAAATATTCAAGATGTTCATTATGCACCAGAGCCTGAATAATATAAGATTAGTGGGAAACCTTTGCGGGAGTTTTATTATCATTATTAATATTAATCATGTATGCTGCACTCATTTTTCTACTTTGCAAACTCAAATGTCAATAGACTAAGTAAACCACACCTTTTCACCCCCTCCCAAGAGGCAAGGATAAAAAGCTTCAGAGTGGAAAACAGGAACATTTTTTCTTCTTAGTTTTTCAAATCTTTAGTAAAAGAGAAGGAATTAGAACCCATCTTCCCAGTCAGTCCTGCTAAAGAGAACAGTTTGACAGATGGGAAAGTTAAAGCTCAGAAAAGTGAAACCATTTTCCCAAAGGAATGCAGGATAGAAGAGGCTGGACTGTAGCCCAAGACCTTTTCATTCCTAGGTCTAGGAATTTCTAAGTCTAGGAAACTCCCATTACTTCACACTGCACTGATAGAGTTGAATAAATGGCCTAGCTTTCTCCTCTGCTTAATTACAATTGAGATCTCCCATCCCAGGAACCATATCCAAACTTACTTTACCCAAGAACCAAATCATGGGTATGTTAAATAATTGGAGAAATAATCATCTCCCCTGTAGAGATAGAATCAAGATCATATCTAACATAGGCAGTTCAGTCCTTAGCTTAGCAGTGTTCTCACATTTATTTTTACTATGTGCACAAAATAAATGAATGGAAACTATCAGCCCATTTTCAAACGACTTCTTGAGATACCTGTTCAAGGTATAATAGCCAAGGACCCTTGGCCTGGCATAGGGTTTCTTTTTTCATCTTATTCCTCTGTTCTCTTTGTTCTATTCTCCCTCTTTCCACACCTCTTCCACATGATTATGTACACATCCTGTGTTACCTTCTGGTCTACAATGCCATGTGTTTCCTCTTTGCACATCCTAGATCTTGGTGCATCCTGCTTTAACTTTTTGAAACATTTTTCTCATACCTCTTCATGAGGAATTTGCTCCCTTTGTCCCATGCATACTTTAGTCTGTAGGTTAGATTTCAGCTCCTTCATGGAGGCACCTCAGATACAACTTAAACAATGAGGAACCTCCAGAGAGCTCTTATAACCATGTTTTGTAACCATCTTTACATCTCCTTGTCTAATGTACTTGAGGACTGAAACTTTATTTGATTATTATTTAATCTAGCACAACTAGCAGATTCTCCAGTCCTTATGGGTATAAAATATATTTGTAAATAAATGGAAGTTGAACGACTTGCTGAAATATAACAAATGAAAAACGTGATAAAACCAGTCAGCCCTGTCAACAGTATGTCTCCACTCTGAAATAATGCAGTGTAGCAGAAAAGTGGGTTGGGAGTAGTACAGTGTCATTGGCCTTCATTAGCACTGTGGCCTAACTGTGCTACATAAGCAATTAGAGCCTTTACCATCCAGATTGAAAAAACAAACTGATGCAAATATTCTCACTGTACTGATTTTGTGATAATCAGGGTAGGCTAAACATTCTCTATATTAGAAACCATGCATGTGTCCCCAGACCTAGTTTTTCTCCCTAGGTCTGGCTTTTAGAATGCTGGTGATAAACCAAGCCTGATTTATTATATGACCATCTTGTATTGGAAATGACTGTAACTTTGGTATCTTTGGTCAACCTTAAGAGATACAACAGGGGGACAATGGTGGCTCAAATGGTTGGGCGTCTGTCTCCCATATGGAGGGACCTGAGTTCGGTCCCCGGGACCTCCCAGTAAAAATTAAAAAATATATATATATATATATATAGAAGGCGCGTGGGCCACCATGCCCCCATCGCGGGTGAGCCTCCAGGCCCCGCGAGCCACGCAGCAACTTGATAACGTAACAGTAGAGTGACACAAGTGAGAGCCAAGATGAGATGTGCCAAAAAACCAGGAACTAAGGTGGTGCAGGCAGTAGGATGCCTCTCTCCCACATCGGAGATTCTGAGGATTGAATCCCAGTGTAGACAGGAGGAGGAGGATGAGAAGAGAGGGCAGGAAACAGACACAGAGCCACCCAGCAAATGGACACAGAAACAGCAAAAGCAGGGTAGGGGCAGTCAAAATGGATAAAAGTAAGTAAGTAAATAAATAAATCCTTTAAAAGATGTACAGGGGAGGAAGATACGGACTATAGTTAGTAGTAATACTTTAACGATGTTCTTTCACAATATGTTAACAAATGTTTCACAACAATACGTGGTGTTCATCGGGGGAGGGGGATGATGTGTGGGTGCCCTGTGTGATATTATGTGTGTTTGTTTTGTAAGTTCACGATGTTTGCCGAACACTTATAGTTTGTGTATGTTAGTGTATGAATGATATACTTCAATAAATTGTTTGAAAACAAAAAAGCAACACAAAAATACCATAAGACTCTACAATGCAAAGAGTGAATACTAATGTAAACTATGGACTATAGTTAATAGTATAATTATAATAATATTGTTTCATTAGTTGTTACATGTTAATAACATATTTATTGCAATGTGTTAATAGCGGAAACTGCATGTGAGAGGAGGGGGAATATGGGAACTCTGGATTTTCTGCATGATTTTTCTGTAAACCTACAGCTTCTCTAATAAAAAGTTAATTAAAAAAATAAACTGATAGAGTTAATTGCATGATGAAGTGGGATAATGCATGCAAGTTTCCTGGCACAGAAAATGTTCCATGCATGCTAGCTATGAGGTTTCTATTTCTTTTGCCCGATTTTTCTTACATGTTGGCCCTCTCCAGTTTGCACAGTGGCAGTGGGTAATCTCATTTGTTCCATGCCTATAATAGCTGTCCTTGTGGTCATAGCTCTTGTAGCCATTTCTGAATTTCATAGCTGCATATTTACTCTTTTCATGATGCCTTTCCTTAGAAGTCCCCAAAGAACTTCAAACCTTTCATATGAGTATAGCCTAGAGGCTAAGAGTCTTTTTAAATCACTAAGTGTAAATATTTACATATGCTCCAGCAAAAATATAATTGTATTTCTCAATGGGACACTGTTCCAGACTCTGAAGGGGTGTGTTGTAGCATATAATATATTCACTATATGAAACACTATACTCCAAGAATTTGGGGAAAGGTATTGTGGAACCAATACCTTTTTATTAGGTTGTATGTGGATTAAATTGAGTTAATACATAAAAAGCTATTAGAACTATACCTGGCACACTGTGAGAAATGAGAAAATGTTAGTTTTTATTATGAAATCCAAAATGGACCTAATTCTCTGTTTTCCCATACTGGCTCTTCTCACGTGTTTCCTAACTCACATTTTGGCACTGCCATCCTCTCTGTTCCATCGCCCGTGCATAATCAGTCATTCACTTCCCCTTCACCATCCAATCCATCCAGGCTAACTCTACTTCATAAGCATGTTTTGTCACGATAATTATATCTGTTTTAGTTTACTAAAGGCTGCCAAGGCTACATGTCATAAATGGGTTGGATTTTACAATGGTGATTTATTAACTTATAAGCTTTGGTTCTGAGGCTGAGAAAAATGTCCAAATCAAGGCATCAGGTGAAGCTCTTTCCCTGAACATGGCTGCAGGCAATTGAGGAGTCCTCTGCACATAGCAGCATCTGCTAGTCTCTTTCTTCTCCTCTGAGATTTCAGCTTCTGGCTGCTCTATCTGTGGCTTTCTTTCTCAGCTTTGTGTGTGTGAGTGTGTGTTTTTCTGCTCCTGTGTCTCTCCCATTTAGAAAGGAATCCAGCAATAGGATTAAGACCTGCCCTAGGCCATGCCTTACTGAAATAATCTAATCAAAGGCCTTTAATGAAGTAATTAAATCAAAAGATTCCATCTACAGTTGGTTCACACCCACAGAAATAGATCAATACAAGAACATAATTTTCTGTGATCCACAAAAGACTCAAACTACCATACATGGCTATCCTTTGTCCATCACCACACCTACATTTAAGTTCAGTTCACATATTTTTAAACATGCTCTCAATTAAAAATGAAATTCATGCATGTTAAAAAATTCAAAGATAGAGGATTGGGAAAGCGAGTTTCACCTATCCACATTCCCACTTCCACTTTCCAGAGGAAGCTGCCAGCATTCATCTGAGTATTTTTCTACAGGTTGTCACATATATACATGCATAGATACACACCATTGAACACTCATGAAAACACATATTCATATGTGTATACTCACACATGGTATACTCCTTTTGTTTTTCACACTAGAGGAAGCACATTTCTTTTTGCACTTAAAATATGGATTTTTTTCATATTAGTGTATTTGAGTCCCTCACTCTTTCTGTATGTCTGTGGAATAGTCTTTTGTAGTGAATTCTCAAATTTCTTTTCTCCATTCCTTCTTCTGGACAATTAGATTGTTTCAGTCTTTTGCTTTTACAATCAACTATTTCATTGAACATCCTTTCATGGAATCTTTATACGCAAATTTTTATGATGAAAAATATCAGTATGATAAATTTTCAGGGGTTGAAATTTAGTACCAAAGGGCATATACAGAAAATTTTTTGATAATTTTCCTCCAAGGATATTTCAATAATTTATTATGCTGCAGTACATGAAGTACTTGTATATGTTAACCCATCAAATTTTGAATTTTAAAATATTTATTTTTCACTAATCCAATGGAGAAAAATTATTTCTTTGCATTTTAAGATTATTTTATTTGCATATTAATTATTATGCATATTACTATGAATCTACTCATAATTTCATAAGACTATTTTATGAATTGCTTTCATAAAATGAGTTGATGTCTACTAATTGTTGTAAGTTCTTTATGTCTTAAATGAATTTGCCCCTTTCGTGTCACATGTCCTGCTATTTTTGATTAGTTTCTAAATTGTCTTTCAACTTGTTTCTGTAATTTTTTTCATGTGGAAATTTTACATTTTTCTATAGCCAAATTTATACAAATTTATCTTTTCCTTTATGGCTTCTGTATTTTGCATCTTAGTAAGTCCCTCCTCATTCAAATGCCACTTAAATTTTATTGGTTTTATGGTTACTATTTTAAAATTCAAACTGTTCATCTATCTGTAATTTATTCTGATCTAAGATTAGGGTATGTAATCCGGTTTCATTCTTTTCAAAATAATTTCTGATAGTTTGAGTTCCCTTCAAATTATTCCTTTTCAAAAGTTTCCTGGCTGTTGCCATATGCTTCTTTTTCATATGAACTTTTGAATGACATGGTCCATATCCCTTTTCTTCTTCCTGTAAATCTTATTAATTTGTTTAGTCAAATCCTGTGAAATTCCTAAAATACTCTTGGGATAATTGTAGTCTTTATAATACTGAGCCATTCTATTGAAGAAATAAATGTCATTCATAATCAAGATTTATGTAATATTTTCAATAGTTTTCCTATTTCATGTTTATTGAAAATGGAATGTTTTATTATAATTTCTGGTTGCATTTATTTGTATATAAGGACACAGTCAGAATTCAGATAAAGTATTTTGCAATAGATGAATTACAAATTCTTTTACAGCTAAAAATAATCATTTGATTGTCTCAATTCCATTACCTCATTATCTTTTGTCACTCTCAATTTTAATAGCCTACAGTAACTGCAGGAGATAAGTCTTAAACATCAGACTGTTTCAATAACTAAAATTGCCTAACATGTTGGGGAGTGTCACTGTTTTTGATCAAAAGTGTCCTTCAGGCAGTAATGACTGATAGGACACATTAGAGAATATGGATCTGCAACTACAGATTTATTTGCATGTGTTGCACCTAAACCCATGGCAAAATGACATTTACTCATTATAACTAAGATAAAATCAATCCTTTTACACAATTAAAGTTTTTTCTTTCATGACATAATCCTTTGACTGTATCACACATCCTTTCCAAACACCTACCCAGATTTTACTCCAACACGGTATTAGCTAGATGGCATCTTTCTCTGCTTCAGATCAGTATCTAATTAATTTACATGTTTATATTTCTTATTATAAAATCACTACCATAAGATGAGATCCCTATTGCCACTGCAATGGAGAGGAGAGCCTGTACAATTTGCTTTCATTTCAATGTAAAATTTACTTTATTCTTGCATTTTTAAAATCCTGATGCTGAAAGAATATACATTTTCTATAATTTTTCTGTTTCTTCTCCTAATACTGTCTTTCTCACTACATTTTCAATCTGTACCCTCTTCCCTAATTTATTGGCATTTCTCTGTTTATTATTTTAACTGCCATTGCAACTTCACCACCACCATACATACTTCCTTTGATCATTATTGTCTCATCAACACTTTCAATTTAAGCCTTGTGATTTCTTGGAATATATTTATATTGTCTTCACTTAATTTTTTTTTTAAATAAGGGCATCTTTTTTTTCATTTAATGTTTATAAACACAAAAGTCAAACTTGTAGCATATTATCACTCTCCTCAATGTATATTTTCTAATCATTTTTACTTCCCTCTGGCAACTTCTTCAGGATAAATCTAAGTTTTTATTAAACTTTAGCAAGTTCCCCCAAGAAACTGTAACCTATCATAAATTAACAAACATATTTTAGCCCACTAAATTGTATTTTAAGCACTTACTAACCCACTAATATATCGTGGTATAGCCTTGATATACATTTAAATTTTAAAATAGCCATAAGCCAATATCTGTCACTCACTTAATGCCTTGTTTCTTTGATGCTATTGCTATTTTATAACTGCATAATCTTTTCTTTGTAACTAAACTGTGATGAAATAACTTGTATCTGGCCCCACTTATACCACATAATCTTATTTTGCTACCCTGAAGTCTGATACTCCTGTACAGAGACCTCAATGTTTATTAATGAAGTGACATGACTCAGCCTAGAACTGACTGCCCCAATTCCTAAGCTATCTTGCTAAACAAAGTCAGTTTTAATCAAGGTTAGCCTGCCTGACATGTGCAATAACAAACCTTAAACCTCAAGTGCCCTAAGCATGTAATCAATCTGTGCATACTCAGAGATTAAACTATCTCTAACCTGTCATTGCAAACCACCCACTTACCATGCTCAGGGCATCACTCTACTCATTTAACACATGAGTCAGCACATTTGCCATGTTCCCCACTG
>PVKH010021526.1:0-14314 GCA_004027955.1 Chaetophractus vellerosus | reverse complement strand
AAATAAATTTGTTAATTGGCTTTTCCATTTCTGCAAATAATGCTGTTGGGATTTTTTATTGGGATTGCATTGAATTTGTAAATCAGTTTGGGTAGAATTGACATATTAACTATATTTAGTCTTCCAATCCATGAACACAGAATGTCCTTCCATTTATTTGTCTTCTTTAGTTTCTTTTTGCAATGTTTTGTAGTTTTCTGAATACAGGACCTTTACATCCTTGGTTAAGTTTATTCCTAAATATTTTATTATTTTACTCAATTTTATAAGTGGAATTTTTTTCCTGATTTCATCCTCAGATTGTTCATCAGTAGTGTATAGAACCACTACAGATTTTTGCATATTAATCTTGTATCCTGCCACTTTCCTGAAAAGCTTTGATGTGGATTTTTCAGGATTTTCTAGATATAGGAACATATCATCAGTGAAAAGCAAAAGTTTTACTTCTTCCTTTCCTATTTGGGTGCCTTTTATTTCTTTATCTAACCTAATTGCTCTAACTAGAACTTCTAGCACAATAGGCCTACGAGTCATTGTCTTTTGTTGCCAATATATGAAAAAACTCATTTTTTTCATATATTTTTGTTTGATGTTTTATTTGTTTCCCTATTATTCCATCTTGGTCAGAAGCAAAGGTCTGTATTGATTTTTGAATATTTGTTCTATTATTACTGTATGAGATGTTAAAATCTTACATTATGAATTTGGATTTTCTATTTCACTTCTCAATTCTATCAATTTTAATTTACATATTTTGCAGTTGTTATATTAGGCACCTACAAGTTTGAAAGTGTTATCTTTCTGGTTTACTGACTTTATCATGAAATGCTTCTCTTTATCTGGAGTAATTGTCTTGATTTGGAGTCTACTCATATTAGCATAATTAAACCAGCTTTTTTTTTGTAGGTAGTGGTGGTGTCTTTTTGCCCCATCCTTTTTCTTTTAACCTTTCTTTGGTTATTTTATGTAAAATTTGCCTTTTATCATGGGTACAGAACCAGTTAGGCAGATTTTTAAAAATAGTGTGACAGTCTTTGTCTTTTATTTCACTATTTTTGCTCATTTACTTTAAATATAACTTTGATGTATTTGGGTCTACATTTACTATATATTTTTTCTATTTGTTTCATCTGATTTTGTTTCATCTTTCTCTTCTTTCCTGACTTCTTTTGGATTAATAAATATTTTTATTATTCCATTTTCCCCCCATTAGCTTTTTAGGTAAACACTCTTTTTTATTCATTTATTGGTTACCCTAAATATTATAATTCCAACTGGAGTTTTATTAGAGCTAATTTAAAATAGTACTCATATCAATTCCCAGAAAATGCTAAGAATTTAGGATGCATTAACTCCACTTAACAGTCCTGCCTTGTTTGAGTTATCATTGTCATTTATTTTCATTCCATATGTATTTTAAACACAACAAAACAGTATTATTGCTATGCATAGTCAATATTAATCTATATTTACTCACATATTTACCTGCTCTTTCCTCCTGTATTTCTCTATATCAGCCTGAGATATTATGCATAGTTTTCCAAGATCTCCTTTTAGGGTCTTCTTTACTGTGAGTTATGAATTTTCTCAGTTTTTTTTTCTGAAAATGTCTTTATTTTAACCTTACTTTTGAAGAATATTTTATATGAGTACAGACAGCTATGTTGTCCATTATCTTCTTTTATCATTTTGTCTTCCATCTTCTATTGTTCCTATTTCAAAGTGAGCTGTGATTTACTGTTGCTTCTTTGAAAGCGATGTGTCCCCCTACCTCCACCTACTTTTTATACTTTATTAGAGAAATTGTGGTTTTACAGAACAATCATGTGTAAAATACAGGATTCCCATACAACACTCAACCACTAAAACCTTGCTTTGGTGTGGAACACTTGTTATAATTGATTATAATACATTTTTATAATTGTACTATTAACTATAGTTCATGGTTTAACTTAGGGGTCACTGTGTAGTGTAGTTCCATAAATATATTTTTTTAAATTTTATTCTGTTACATATGTATAATCTAATATTTTCCCTTTAATCACATTCAGATATATATTTCAGAGCTGTTAATTGCATTTATAGGGTTGTGCAATCCTCACTACAATCCATTACCAAAATCTTTCCATCATTCCACATAGGACCCTGCATATTTTAAACCTTAATTTCCCTTCCCTTATCCCCAAGGAAATTGAATCCCAGAAAAGAAAATATTTTAAGAGATAGTAACAGAATTTTCCAAACAAATGGATGGCATCAAGCCTAAGATTCAAGAAGCAGTACAGAATATAAATAATATAAATACAAAGAAAACACACTTGGGCAAATCATAATAAATCTAATAAAAATTAAAGACCAAACAAAAATTTAAAAGTAGGTGGAGTCTAACAGCAGAGCCTCTACAGTGCTTCAAATGTTTTCTTTTCTAGGACTCAAATTCCTTATATATTAAATGTTCTTTTTTTTTTTTTTACTGTAATCAAATATCTTTATCTCTATTTTATATTTTCCATCACTTTGTTTGCTCTAAGCTGCAGGCTATATATATTTTAAAATTTATTGAAGTACAGCACTCATGCATGAACATACATAAACAATAAGTGTATAGTAATAGTTGTGAACTTACACAACAAACATACATAACATCCTACAGGGCTCATAGCTCACCCTACCACCAATACCTTGCATTGCTCTGAAACATTTTTAACTAATGATTAAAGATCATCCTCAAAATATTACTACTAACCAAAGTATTTTCCCCCAAGCCACCCTATTATTATTTTTATATCATTTATACATGAACATACATAAACAATAACTGTATAGTAAAAGATGTGAACTTACAAACCAAACATTCATAACATCATTCAGGGGTCCCATACATCAACCCTCCACCAACACCTTACATTGTTGTGAGACATTTGTTACAAATTATAAAAGAATATTGTCAAAATCTTAGTACTAATTATAGTCCTTATCTTACAGTTGGTGTATTTCCCCCCCAACCCACCCTATTATTATTTTTTAAATATATTTTTATGATAGAACTTGTAAACTTACAAAACAATCATGCACATGTGCAGAATTCCCAAACAATATCCCTCTATCAACACACGACACCCTGGTGGAATATTTGTTATGGATTATGAGATAATATCATCTGATTATTACCAGGTCCACAGCATACATTTGGCACACTTTTTCCATACTCCTCCATTATCGATACAGTACATCTTTGGCATAGATGTAAGAATATTACATTATTACTGTTAACCACACTCCATAGGTCACTCCAGTTGTATTTTTCCCATGCTTCTCCACCCTGCAATAGTGATGTAATCTGCTCTAGCTCACAAAGAGCACTCGTGCATCTGTACCATCAACCACTATTCTCATCCACCTCTGGATTTACTGTGCTATTCAGTTCCTAGATTATTCTCTAGCTTTCTGTCAATTGACATTTACATCCCTAGACTACCATTTTCAGCCACATCCCCATTTATAAACCAGCTGTTACTCATTATAATGTGTTACCATCAACTCTGTACATTTCCACACTTTTACAGTAAAGCTAATTAAAACTTCTACATACATTAAATATCAGTAGTCCATCTCAGTCCTCCTCTTATTTCCTTTAAGAATCCACTACCTAGCACCAAGTCTTGAAAATGTTTTCCTATATTTTCTTCTAGAAGTTTTATGGTTCTTGCTTTTATATTTAGGTATTTTATTCATTTTGAATTAATTTTTGTGTAGGGTGTGAAATAGGGGTCCTCTTTCCTTCTTTTGCTATGGCTATCCAATTTTCTCAGCACCATTTGTTGAATGGACTATTCTGCCCGAGCTGGGTGGGTTTAACAGGCTAGTCAAAAATCACTTGACCATAGATGTGAGGGTCTGCTTTTTAACCATCAATTTGGTTCCATTGAACTATGTGTCTGTTTTTATGCCAGTATCATTCTGATTTTCTCACTGTGGCTAGGTAATATGACTTAAAGTCTGGAAATGAGAGTCTTCCAACTTTGCTTTTCCTTTTTAAGATGTTTCTGACTATTCAGGATCCCTTACCCTTCCAAATAAATTTGATAAACATGTTTTCCATTTATTTAAAATATGCTGGTGGAATTTTTATCGAGACTGCATTGAATCTGTATATCAATTTGAGTAGAATTGACTTCTTAATATACTTAGTCTTTCAATCCATGAGCATGGAATATTCTTACAATTATTTAGGTCCTTTTAAAATTTCTTTTAACAATGAGTTGTAGTTTTCTGAATACAAGAACTTTAAATCATTGGATAAGTTTATTCCTGAATATTTGGGTTTTATCTGTCATATTTTATTTTCACCACACTTTTGATGCTTTTAGTTACTTTTTCTGATATAATCTTCATTTCTAGATTCTCTTCCAGGCCTCTCTCTCCTGTCTTTACTTTTCAGGCTGTAGCACAATCTTTAGTATTTCCTGTGAAGCAGGAATTCTCTAGTTTCTGTTTATCTGTGAATATTCTAAACTCCCCCTCATTTTTGAAGAAAATCTTGCCAGATATAAGATTCTTGGCTGGAAGTTTTTCTCTTGCAGTATCTTAAATACATCATACCACTGTCTTGCCTCTGTGGCTTCTGGTGAGAAATCAGCACTTAATCTTATTAGGTATCCCTTATATGTTATGCATTGCTTTTCTCTTGCTGTTCTCAGAATTCTCTCTTTGTCTTTGGCATTTGACATTCTGATTAGTATGTATCCCAGAGTTGGTCTATTAGGATTTTTTTTGGATGGGAGTACGTCATGCCTCTTGGACATGGGTATCTATGTCCTTCGATAGGGTTGGGAAATTTTCTACCAATGTTTCTTTAAACATTCCTTCTGCTCCTTTTCCCTTCTCTTCCGATTATTCAGTCTGTGCCAGCTAACTGTACCTGCAGTTACTTGGATAGGCTGTTGCAGGGCCATCAGCTTCCTCCCTGTTAGAGGTGGGGCTGAAGGCTAGGCTAGGGCTGCAGTCAATCAGGGTGAAAGAAACTGGTCTCTACTGTCACTGTGATTTTCAGGCTGCCTGGCTTCCCCTCATGCTGGGGGTAGAGTCGAAATGGTGGCTACTGACCTCTCTCTCTTGGACAGGCTCAAATTTTAGTTGTTCTTAGGATTATATTTTAGCCAGCTGAATTTACTAATCAGTAGCTGAAATTGTTGGCCAACCGTCTCTTCCTCCCCTGTTTTTGGGAAATGGAGCTTCCAATTCCTGCCACAGAATAGCTCCTGGGGTGGCTTGTGCTGCTAAAGTAGGATGCTCACCCACCTCCGCAGCATGGCCTGTAGTTTCCCAGAGAGGCTGGCGCAGCTCCCCCCAGTTTCCTCCCTGCCTGAAGTGGGCCTGGGGCTTAGGCTAGAGTGGCAATCTGATCTAGATGGAAAGAAGCTGATTCCTACCAGCACTGTGATTTTCAGTCAGCCCCATTTCCCCTCATGTCAGGCATGGAGTTAAGGTGGCAGCTGCTTGCATCTTTCTGACTTGGACCGGTTCAAACTATAGCTGTTCTTAGGATTACACTTTAGCCCACCAAATTTACTAATCATTACCTGAAGTTAGTGCCCAACTGTCTCTTCCTCCCCCATTTTGTGAAGTGGGGTTTTCAATTCCAACCACAGAACAGCTCCCAAGGCAGTTTGTGCCTCCAGTGGAGGATGGGCACTGGCCTCCAGGGCGTGGAGTGCTCTACTTAGAAATCTTCTCTGCAGATGGGCAGTCTTCTCCTTCCATTCTTTCAAGGATGTTGCAGGATGCTCTTCTGGTCTCCTGGGGCCCCCAAACAAGTGCTCTAGATAGCTCTGGGTGATCACTAACTGCCCTGTAGCAGGAGCTGATTCTCAGAGCTCTTTACTCTCCCGCCATCTTGCTGGTTGTCCCCTAAAAACACTCCAGTCTATATATTTTTGACTGATGTATTTTCCAGTTTGTTATCTTTTTCTGAGCTTTGTCAAAACCGAGTACTTAATAACTGTTATTGTATTTTTGGGTCTAGTATCTCCATTTGATTTTCTTTTTTTTTAGATTATAATTCTTTGGTAAAATTTTCTCTCATAAATTTTATTGGCTATCTTAAATCATCATTACTTTAAGGTCTTTGATATTTTCAATATTTGGGTCACATGTAGGTCTGTCTTTACTACCTCTTTGTTCCTTTGTACCTGTTTTTTTAACTTTGAAATTTGTAAAATATCAGATATTATGTAGGAAAAGTTGTAAAGATTCAGGATGATATCTTACTCTATAGACTTTATCCCCTATAGGAAAGTCACCCTATCCTTTGCCACACAGCAGAGGGGCAGGTCACTTGAAGCCTATTAGTGACTAAGCTGATTCACAGATTGCTTTTTTGCAATCTTTGTAACACTTTCTGTAAGTAAAGAAACCTACATCAGCAGACTTCCAATTCCTTCCTTCCATTTTTGCAATTACTGTCATACATTTTATTTTTACATGTGTTATAAAGCCCACAATACATGTTCATGTTATTGCTTTAGATGGCTAATTATATTTTAGAGCTATTAAATAAGAATATTTTACTTTATATTAACCTTCACTGTTATACTTTATGGTGCTCTTGATTTTTTTGGTAGATATGAATTTCTTAGTGGTATCATATTTTGAAGAATTTCCTTTAACATTTCTTATACGGCAGAACTTTGGAGACAAATTCTCTCACTTTTAAAAAAAAGTCTTCATTTTGCCTTCATTTATTTAAAGATATTTTCACTGGGTATATAAATATGGGTTGACAACTTTTTTTCTTTTATTGCTTTAAAGATATCCCTGCATTGTCTTCTAGCTTGCAGAGTTATGGTTAAAATGTCCATTATAATTCTTATCTTTGTTCATCTCATTTTGATGTGTCTTTTTTCCTCTGGCTGCTCTCAAGGTTTTCTTTTGGGTTTAGATTTCAGCAATTTGACTATGTGTCTATGCTTTGTTATTTGCTTGTTTTGTTTCATTGTTTTTATATTTTATCTTGTTGGGGATCTCTGAGTTTCTATAGTTTGGTATTGTACTTTTTTAGAAAATTCTTGACCCATTCTTTTTTCAAATATTTATTGTAGGCTGTTTTCTCTTCTCTTTCTTTATTACATGTATATTAAACCATTTATTTTTGTACCATATTTCTTGGAGGTTATATTCTGTTTCTTTTGCCTTTTTCTACTCTTTTTTCTTCTTGTGTTTCAGTATGTTTAATTTCTATTTATCTGCCTTCAAGTTTATTGAGTCTTTTCTCAGCTGCTTCAAGTTTACTGATGTGTCCATGAAATGAATTCTTCATTTCTGATTTTGTGCTTTTTATTTCTACAATACCCTTTTTACTTTAACCCAGAGTTTCCATATCTCTGATGAAATTCACCATGTGTTCATGTGTGTTGCCCATCTTTTCCACTGGGTCCTTTAATGTAAGGATCATAGTTATTCCACAGTTTCTGTCTGATAGTTCCAGTATCAAGGTCACTCTGATAATCTAGGTATGGTGATAGCTTTGTCTCTTGACAGAGTGTTGTGTCTTGCTGTTTCTGTAGCTCATAATTTTTTATGGAGTGCTGGACATCATGTAAAACAGCAGAAATTGAATAGTATTTAGTCCTGGAAATGGGTGCACCTTTCCTTTTGTAAGGCCATTAAGGGTAGAGACAGTCTCATCAGGCGTTGAGCAGTGCTTTTGTTTTGTTGTTGCTGAGATTCCCTTTAGTGCATCACAGTTTCAGATTCCTCTAGTGGTAAACTTACATTGCCTGGTACTTAGGGTCAGGGCTCAAGTACCAGAAGATTTTTCCCAACTAGTAGTGCCACACGGTCAGCTTTCAGCTGTGCCTGCAGACCTGTGCATCAGAAGGAGTCCCTCTCTTTCCCTTTCCCGCTCAGTGGTAGACTGCTCTTGCTTGTTATTTGTTCCTAGGTTATAGGGGGGAAATGAGGGGAGGTAAGTGGGTGAGGAGGGATCTCTGTTGTCCTGTACCTGCCTCAGTCTTCAGCAGGTCTTGTCTGCTTGGGATTTAGAGGTGGGGGGTTCTCAGTTTTCCTGTTCCTTTCCTCCCAGCAGTCAATTTGTGCCTTAAATCTGTAGTTGTTTCGGTGCAGGACAGAACTGTCTGCCCATCCCCCAAGGTAGAGGGCTCTTGTCTTCTACCCTTCCCAAATTCCATTGGGTCTTTGCATTTGCCCCAAGCACAGTAGTGTTTGCTGTCACTCTCCAAACAGCTTGTCTTTTTCTTCTGATGAAAGATTCAGCCAGAGGGGTGGCTCTAAAGTGACAATCAACTCTTGCAAGACTGCACCACTGAAGAGGGTTTTCTCTGATCTCCTGCTCTTTTCCCAATCTTTCTTGAGAGGACCCAGTGGAGGCCCATTAAAAGAGCCTGTGAGTGAAGGTGAACTTCCACTGTGCCTGAAGTCATTCATCAGCTCTTCCATACTGATGTCTTCATTCACACTCGACCTCTAACAATTCATTACAATTTTAGCTGATGTCTTCTTGCCCACTTTTATGGTAGCCACCCATTTCCCCCATGCACTGCCATTTATCTGTGGAAGGGCCTAACCCTGTTTGGAATTCTGGCAATTAGATTTCCCTGTGATCTCAGCTCCCACATGGACTTGAAAATGTATGATTTTGTGGTTTCTTTAGCTTTTTCTTATTGTTAGAGTGCAAGCAATGTTGTGCTCTACATCCATGCTGAAAGTGGAAATCCCCTGAGTTTCAGTGTTTATAATATTTGGTTAATCTCTAGCTCATTTCCACTCCTAGAGGGTAGCACTCCAGGGATCCCAACTGAAAGCCTGTGTTGTTTACTAGGGTTTCACCATTCTTAGTATGTCCTGAACTCCAATTTTTGTCCTCAAAATACAATGATACTCCTCCAAACTCTGCTCTGCTTTTCAGCCACTTTCTTTTTAACTTCTTGACTTCTTATATCATCAAATTCCTCAAGAGGAAAACTGGTACCAAGTGCTGGATTCACTTTTCTGACCTCCCTTCTCTCAAAAGATGTTGGCCCCTCAAAACCTGGAAGAATTGACAGCCAAGAGCTTACATTTTTGTATTCTTAACCTTTCTGCCTCTTTAGCAGCTTCCTGCTAAGCATAGTCTCTGGGATGACCTATAATCCACGTTTAGTGGTAATGCTCCAAAATATGTTCATCAATTGTAACAAATGTACCACACTAATGAAGGATGTTGTTAATGTGGGAAAGTGTGGGAGGGGTAGGGCTCAGGGCATATGGGAATACCATATATATATATATATATATATTTAAAGATACTTAGATTACATAAATGTTACATTAAAAATATAGGGATTCCCATATGCCCCACTCCCTATACCTCTCACTTTTCCCCACATAAACAATATCCTTCATTAGTGTGGTACATTCATTGAAATTGATAAATGCATTTTCAAATTGATAAATGCATTGTACAGAGCATGGATTATAGTTTACATTACAGTTTACATTACAGTTTACACTCTCTCCTACACAATTCTGTAGGTTATGGGAAGATATATAATGGCCTATATCTGTCATTGCAATGTCATTCAGGGATTCCCAAGTCCCAAAAATGCCCCTGTATTATACTTTTCTCTCTCCTTGCCCTCAGAGCCTCCAGTGGCCACTGCCTCCACATCAATGTTGTAATTTCTTCCATTGATTGAATCACAATAACTCTATAGTAGAATACTAGTCAGTCCACTCTAGTCCATATTTCATTCCCCATTCATGAGGATTCTGGGATGGTGATGCCCACTCCACCTCTAATTGAGAGGGGACTTCGATCCCATACAGTCAATGGGTGGGACTCTCTTGCTTGCAGTTGTAGGCTCTCTCATTTCCTTGGTATGGTGGTTGTCCATCCTCACCTCCTTGTTAATTGTCCACGGTGAGTTGAATGAACTGGGGAGTAGGTGTTGCAACTCAGCTGAGGCTCAGGGCCCAGCTGGCACATGGACAGCCCAAAGATTTAGGACTCTAGGACATACACATACCAACTCCAGCACCAACTCTAGGTTCAAATAGAAGGGACAGATGAGCCATGTGTAGGGAAGCCATAACTGAGTCCAACTCTGTCACTCCCAGGAGCACAAAGTCCAAAGTAGGGCCCACTCTCAAGGCACCAAACTCCAGAGCTATCTGCCCTGACCATAGGACCTGGGTGTCTCCAGAACTCTCAGGAGCCCCACTGTTTGAAATAGTATCTACTTTGGCAGTCTATGAGATTCTATTGAGACATGAATAAGCGTTACCTCTGGGATGATCTGATTCACTTTGAAGTCTCTTAGCCATATAAACTCATTTGTCCTTACATTTCCCCCCTTTTATTCAAGGTCTTTTTCCAGTTATATTGCTAGTTGGTGCTTGGTAGCAATCCCTCAGCATCAGGGAGGCTCATCCCTAGGAGTCATGTCCCATGCTGGCGGGAAGGTAATGCATTTATATGCTGAGTTTGGCTTAGAGATAGGCCATATTTGAGCAACAAGGAAGCTCTCAGGAGGTAACTCTTAGGCACCTTACAACACTAGGCTAAGTTTCAATTTCAAGAGGAAAGCCTCATAAGCATAGTTGTCAATATCAAGGGCCCATCACTGGACCATCCTCCTTCACTAGTCATTGCCCCTGTACTTGGGGGATTATTGCTATTCCATTAGAAAATATGGCAGAGGTCCTCAGGATGGGAATTCAATATTCTTTTGGTTATTGTGTGAATCTCCACCCACTGTGACAATGCCCTGTTAACTTTGAACACGTTTATATACTTATATGTATGCCCAGGTGAACTTCCTCCTATGTATCCCCACTCACTGAGACCCCACACCAATGATCCTCCCTTGCCCCAGTTGTAACCCTTCTGTGATCCAAAGCTTCTTCAAAACTGAAGCCAGTAAAATAACCAAATACAATTAATAGGAAAATGAAATAATAATGATAGGTTTAAAGATAAGAAATAAAATACATAAAAATTTAAAAAAAAACTAAAACTAAAATAAAATTAAAAGTTGAGATATTTAAAAATAATGAAGAATATTTTAAAATTTTTTTGACATTTTGCCCTTCATCACTGTAATATCTGTTGTCCTGTAGGTACAGTGATATTTTCTTCCATTTACTCCCCAGTGTCTTACTTTCATTTTCCTTTTGTTTTCAAAGAAGTTTTAGGTCACAGTAAAATCACATACAGAATACAGGGGACTCCCATATACCCAATATCCTCCTCCAGTTCCCCCTTCCCATATTAATACCTTTTTATATGTGGATGGTACATTTGTTACAACTGAAATACAAATAATGAAACATAGCTATTAACCATGGCCAATGGTTTACATTATGGTTTACATTTTAGACCATACCCTTTTATAAATTTTGATGATATTTAACATGACCTGTGTCCATCATTGCAAGATCATGTAGAACACTTCATTGCCCACTAAATAATCACTGTTCCATCTATTCTATTCCTCCATCCCCCTCCCCTTGGGGCTTACGGCGACCACCAGGCTTCACTCCTTGGATGACAAGATTCATAGTTACTTGCAACAACACTGAGGTCTTGACACACTGGTTTGTCCTCCCCTATTAGGAAGCACCCATGATTTCAAGAGACTCCCTCCCTTTGTTTGAGAACATATCAGTCCTCCCCAGGGTGGGAGCCCAACTCCTTTCTGCTCATTATGTGGGTCTCCACCAACAGATACAACACATTATTACAAAATGATCACTCACACACTCCCTAAAAGCCTGCCCCAGGTACTCCCTGTCCTGAATGCCCCCGACCCATCCAACACCCTAAACTAGTAATCCTTCCTTGTCATATTGCCATAAGAGCTTTCTCAACTTTGTCCTTTCAACCACATACCCACCAATCCCCAGTGTTCACCTGGTCCTTTCCCCAACCCTCCCTCCAGTTCCATGGTCCGTCCAGCCCACCCTCCCCACTCTGCCCCCCGTCACACCTGCATCACCCAACCTAATAGTATCATTATACTCCTGTCATATCCCTTCAATGCCCAACTACACATTTCCACCTTATCATAGATTTCTCCTGTATGGCAATTGGCTCACAAACCTCTTCTCCCTTTCTATTTCTTGTAAACCTCTCTTCCAGACTCTAGCTCTCTGAGTCTGCTTGATTTACTTAATTCATATCTGTGAGTCATTAATATTTGTCCTTCAATGCCTACCTTGCTTCACTCAACATAAGGTCCTCAATATCCAGCCATTATCCTGTGTGTTAGCACTATGTTCCTTCTTACAGCTGAGTAATATTCCATTGTATGTATGTACCACATTTTGTTTATCCATTCATCTGCTGATGGGCATTTGGTTTGATTCCAACTTTTGGCAATAGTGAATAATGCCACTATGAACATTGGTGTGCATGTATCTCTTCATGTCCTTGCTTTCAATTCTTCTGGGTATATACACAGTAGTGGAATTGCTGGATCATATGGCAGTTCTATACTTAGTTTTTTGAGGAACCTTCAAACTCTCCTTCAGTTTCAATGTAGAATGGCTGGACAGTCCTACATTCCCACTAGCAGTGGATGAGTGTTCCCATTCCTCCACATCCTCTCCAACACTTGTAGTCCTGTTTTTTTAATAGCCACCAGTCTAACTGATATGCGATGGTATCTCATTGCAGTTTTGATTTGCATTTCCCTAATAGCTAGTGATGTTGAGCATCTTTTCATGTGCTTTTTAATGATTTGTATTTCTTCCTTGGAGAAGTGTCTTTTCAAGTCACTTACCCATTTTTTAAATGGATTGTTTTTTTTTTTTTTGGTTTTTTTTTTTTTTGAGGTGTAGGATTTCTTTATATATTCTGGAAATTAGGCTTCGGTCAGATATATGGTTACCAAATATTTTCTCCCATTGGGTAGGCTGCCCTTTTACTTTCTTGACAACTCCTTTGAGGTGCAAATGTTTTTAATTTTGAGGAGATCCCATTTATCTATTTTTTCTTTTGCTGCTCATACTTTGGATGTGAAGTTCATGAAACCATTTCCTATTACAAGGTCCTGTAGCTGCTTACCTACGTTATCTTCCAAAGTCTTTATGGTCTTGGCTCTTATATTTAGATCTTTTATCCATCTTGAGTTGATTTTTGTATAAGGTGTGAGATGATGTTCCTCTCATTCTTTTGGATATGCATGTCCAGTTCTCCAAGCACCATTTGTTGAAGAGGCCATTCTCCCCCAGTTGATAGGGCTTGGTGGCCTTGTCAAATATCAGATGACTGTGTATGCGAGGAGCTATATCAGAACTCTCAATTTGGTTCCGTTGGTTGGTATGTCTACACCTGTGCCAATACCATGCAGTTTTGACCTCTGTAGCTTTGTAGTATGTTTTTAAGTCAGGTAGTGTGATTTATGAGTTCCAGAAACTTTGTTGTAGGTTTCTCGGGGCTTTTTATGTATAAGATTATGTCATCTGCAAACAGTGAAATTTTTACTTCTTCCTTTCCAATTTGGATGCCTTTTTTATCTTTTTCTTGCCTTATTGCTTGAGCAAGTACTTCTAATACAATGTTAAATAGGAGCAGTGGTAGTGACATTCTTGTCTTGTTCACGATCTTAGAGGGAAAGATTTAGGATTACACCATTGAATATTATGTTAGCTGTGGGTTTTTCATATATAAATTTTATCATGTTCAGAAAGTTTTCTTCTACCCCTATCTTTTGCAGTGTTTTACTGAATACTTTTTCTGCATCTATAGAGATGATCGTGTGCTTTTTTTTCTTTTGATCTGTTTAGGTGGTGTATTACTTGTTTCATGTTCTTATGTTGAACCATCCTTGCATAGCCAGGATGAAACCCACTTGGTCATGGTGTATAATTCATTTGATGTGTTGTTGAATACGATTAGCAAGTATTTTGTCAAGGATTTTAGCAACTAAGGTCTTTAGAGAGATTGGTCTGTTATTTTCCTTTCTTGTGGCATCTTTGACTTTGGTATTAGGGTAATGTTGGCATCATCGAATGAGTTAGGCAATGTTCCTTCTACTTCTACTTTTTGGAAGAGTTTAAGCAGGATTGGTGGTAGTCCTTTCCAGAATGTTTGGTAGAATTCACCTGTGAAGCTGTCTGGACCTGGACTTTTCTTAGTTGGGAGGGTTTTGATGACTGATTCTCTTTACTTGTGATTGGTCTCTTGAGTTCATTAATTTCTTCTTTTGTCAATGTTGGCTGCTTGTGGGTTTCTAGGAATTTGTCCATTTCCTCTAAGTTATCCTTCTTGTTGGCATATAATTTTTCAAAGTATCCTCTTATGATACTCTTT